>CAUYRT010092474.1:0-26942 GCA_963574885.1 Lepilemur ruficaudatus | reverse complement strand
AGAAAGAAATTAATTGGCCAACTAAAGATATATATAGAAAAAATGAGCCGGGCATGGTGGCACATGCCTGTAGTCCCAGCTACTTGGGAGGCTGAGGCAGGAGGATTGCTTGAGCCCAGGAGTTTGAGGTTGCTGTGAGCTAAGCTGACGCCATGGCACTCACACTAGCCCAGGCAAGATAGTGAGACTCTTGCTCAAAAAAAAAAAAAAAAAAAAAGAATGTTGCTCTTATCTCCTGTATAAACAAAGAAGCAACAATTCTTCATATGGATTTGTCTTGGAAGGAATTTTGAAAGTCGCTATGTGGAGAATCTGTAGACGTTTGGAAGCAGAGCTTGTATTAGCACACGGTTTTGTTTTTCCTGCTCTCAAAGAGATGCCGGAAGGACAGGTCCCATAAATTAGAGCTCCTCTGATGCTTTTCAAGAATTGTAAGAAAAATATATAAGCCACGACCATAGAAGAAACCATAAAAGAGGTAATAAATTAAAATAAAATTAAATTACTGCAACATTCCAGTGATATGGGATATATTTTTTCTTGCACTTAAAGGCTAGTTAGGAAAAGTTATTCATGAATAAAAGACAGTTAATAAAAAAGTCTTTTATTTCACAGTTTAGTGTAAAGGGAGGAGATAAATAGTTCACGAATGGATTTTCTAGAGATGTACCTTTCCTGTTGGTCATCCCAGCCACAGTCCTTCATAACTTCACGACTGCAACTAGATTCTTTTTGTGTTTACAGTTTATTAGTCATTGAAAGAGGTGCTTGGTATAAAATAATGAGCAAAATCAGATATTTTCCTCAAAGTGCTACAAATTTTCATGTACTCTAGTTTAAAACCACCATTAGTGTTTATATAGTATTTTTTTTTTTTTACCAAATAAGCCTTAGTTTAATTTAAAACAATTCTAATATAAATCTTAATTATGCTTCTTTGTGAATTTTACTTTCTATGGTTTGCTTATTAAATATTTATTAATCCAATTGGAAATTATTCATTAATTTTGTTGTTGATGATGCTAGTAAACAAATGGTAAAAGCCAAGGTCTTTGATCTTCAAAAGTAAAGCAAAATTACCCATGTGACACTTGAGCAAAAATAAAATGCTAGTCTAACACTCATTGTAAGGTTTTAGAAAATTGAGTTTTACAATAACAAAACACTCTGCCTGTCCCACAGTAGGAATTCAACAAATATTTATGGAAGTGAGTACTTATATCATGTTGCAATTCTGATTAGTATTTTTTAGATCAGCCATTGGTGCTTAAGACCTGCCTAGCTGATGTTTTTGTCAGGATTTTCATGTCAGCTAGAGGGTTATCTAGCGGTTGGTTGGAAGGTATATCTGTGGTTGGAAAGCATTTGACTGGGGTGTCCCAGTATTGTGCCAAATGTTATTTAATCCCCCAGCAAGTTAATTTAAGCTTTTTCACATGAGAACCCTGGGGTTCTAAGAACACAAAGAGGACAAGTCCCAATGTGCAGGAGTTTCTTAGTCCTTCTCTTAAGTCATATTTTTAAATGTTATATTGGTCAAAACAAATCACATAATTTAGCCCATCTCTTAATGGGAATGGCTACAATATCTTTTTGCGAAGTGGTCTGCATTCAGAGATGAAAAGAACACGTGGCCTTTTTTTTTTTACAAATTACCACACTTGCTCAGTTTATCTCAGTCTTCTATTATTTTTTAACTTAATGACATACCTCAAGGGCAACACGACCAGATGGGCTAACATGTTAAAGAACATCCTACTTCTAGGGAAGAGAAAACAGAGCACAGGCTGTTCTGCATAGTCCCTCCTCTATCTCAGGGTGCTGCATTCTCAGCAGATTCTAGTCACTCTTGACAACTGTAAGCAAGAAGGGAGGGAAAACCAGGTCAGTCCAAGGCCACCCTGAGAACTGTCCTGCACTGGCAGTTGTCATTTCTGTTTCTGTTTCATTATCCAGAACAAGTCAAACGGCCAAGCACAATCTAATAAGGTGGGGAAATACATCCTCCCACAGGATATCAACGCAAGTCATGATGCTGGCATAAGGTATGGAATCTTTTGACAAGATTGGTGGGTGAGTGAAAAATTGAAAATAATAGTGCCATGTACACAAGAGTGGGGACACTGAAACCAGGCCATCGATGTTTGATTCCTAACCTTTTTCTTTACTATCTGGAGAAGCTATTAAAAGCCATTTAGCTTCTTCATGGCTATTTCCTCATCTGAAAAATGGAAAAACAAAAATTACCTATCTCATAGTGTTGTTTGGAGGATCGACTCAGTTAACATAAGTGAAGCAAATAGAATACTTCCTGACACATCAGTGTGCTATATGTGAGTGATTACTAAATAAATCACAGGAACAGGCGCACATATACACACACACAAACACATACACAGTGAACAAGTTTGTAGGTAATTAAACTCCTTTAACAATACTTCCAAATTCTCTCTTAATGAATTATAAGTGTCCACTATATGTGTTAAGTTGTAAACAAAAGAAGGGTTTGTTCTCTAGTTGTATCTGATCTAAGCTCTTGTAAATATAGCCCTGTAGCAGTTTTAAAAGCTCTGAGTTAATTTTGTTCTCCAAGGTGTCATACAGTTATTGCTCTTTACAATAAAATTGCAAACACAAACTTTGCAATATTTTTGTATCGCTCCATCAAAGTATTATGCCAAATTTAAAAACACACTTTAGAAAATGTAAGCTACTATGGAAAGAAAAGCTTCTATTACTTAATACTACACTGTTGACACCCAAGTTTATTTATTACTCTGGCTCAGACCTCTCTTGTGAGTTGAATCGACTACCTACACAACATCTCCCCTAGAGTATTCCCCAGCCACCCAGGACGAAATGTGACCAGGTTGAACTCATGATATTCTTCACAAAAATCTAGCTGTACAAGCAAGAAACATAATGATTATGTTTTACATCACCCCTTTCTATTGTCAGATTTATCTTATCTCTAGTCCGTATCGTTTTGTTCCTAACTCTATCTCAAGTCTATCCACTTCTGCGTACTTCCTTACTAATCTTAGCCCCCTCATCTCTCACCTAGGCGACTACAATAACATAATGACTGGTATCCCCACATCTCCTTTCTCCACCGAATATCCTTGCACACACATACACAAATATTCCAAACACTGAAGCCAAAGTAATCTTTTAAAATGCATGTTCAGCTATCTGCTCTAACTTCAAATTACTGCTAGCACGGTGGATAAGCACATGACCGGTATCTCCACATTAATGTCCTATCATAGTCCTGCCAACTCTGTCTGTAGCAAGCCCACCAACCTTGCTTACCTCACTGCAGGCACCAGGCCAGGCACTACAGCTACAGGAATCATTACCGGAATCACTCTTTAACTCCATTCATTTTTTTCCACCATTCTTAAATCTCAATTCCATCAATCCGCCCCTTCTAAGACCTACATGATTAGGTCAAATTTCCTATTTTCACCTCTCCTATAGCCATTAATTTCCTTTCATAGCATTTAGAGTGCTGATTTTACTTTGTTTGACTGTTTACTTAATATCTGTCTCTAGTACTAATTCTTAGCTCTGTGAGTACATGAGCTTGGCTTTGTTGTTGCTGTTGTTGACTTTTATTTCCCCAGCTTCAAGCATAGGGGCTGTCAGGTACTAGGCACTTGATGAATGTCTAACTGTTAATCAATCAATTTCTAAATCTCAAGAGTGCAAACTAATTTAAATTAGAAAGTATATGCCCAAAGGATTAATAAAGAGCAGTACATAGGTTGGCCATTATTAATGTAATTCATAATTGAGACTATCTAAAATCTACGAAATCATTCATTCAATTATAGAAGAAAATATAGGTGTAGTGTTTGAAGAGAATAGGCAGCAACAGGATACCTAGAGCAGGTGCTTGAGCTACTCCATTTATTATTTCTTGCTCTATTGATCTGAAGAAACAACCTATTACTAATGGTAAGAAAGAAACTTGCTGGAGCTGAAAGAGATTCAATCCATCTGCTGATTATGGAGATGAAAACTGAGGAGATTTAAGATTTTTTGCTTCAGGTGTTAAAAATTGTGGTGAGATTATTCTATAAGAAAATTTTGATATTTGCCATAAATTTTTCCAAAATATTTATTATATATCTTCTTTGGAGGATCCAGGTACTTATCTAGGTTATCTGTGAGACACTTTAGCATAAAGTAAAATCTATTTCTGCAATATATTTTATGAAAATGAGTAATACACTGTTATGTCATTATCATTGTTTGTTAGCTAGTTAATAATATGTTCTTGACTTTTATCTGGTTTCCACACCCTCAGCTCTACTCTAAACTTACTAAAAATCTGCACCTTTCCCTTTTCACTTGCATGAAATCTCAGGTATTATAATATTGCTTTGATTTATGCTTTTGGGTCATTTATTCTTCAAGATGTAAATGAAAATATAATTCAGGTTTTATTGCTTGTCAAAATATTTGAGTTTTTATTCTAACAGGAAACATGTAAATATATTCTGAGAAAGTATTGAAAATATAATAGAAAAATTATTAGAAGCTAAAACTGTAGACTTAGATTATTTAACCCAGAGAATGTATTATATTTGTATATTCTTTAGTAATAGAAATAGTCAAAGGTAGTAACTACAAATCACTTTTGGAATGTTATATATTGCCTAAATGTGTCTACAGGAGCAAGTAATATATTTGTTTATACATAAAATGACTGGTGAGATTTATGTGTATTTATCACTATTTAAAGAATAAAATTTTAAGAATATGAGATGCACAATTTTAGAAAGAATTACCCTTTGAGGGCTTGCTAACTTTAGGCATTTAGGATGGATGGATGAACAAGTTAACCATGTCAGAGAGAATGTCTTATGAATAAAGCCAAACCAACCGAGCAATCAAAAATCTTACAGTGGTGAGCTGTCTTTGCATGGAGAGAGATAAACTGCCTCTTCATTCCTGAAGACTTACACTGTAATCTTAGCTAAATGACTTTTCCAGAGCATGGTGTTGGTCATTTAGGGGCCTTAAGCTGGGATATCTCAGTGAAATTCCAATGCAATTCCCAGTATTTTAAAATATAAAAAGCACAATATTTAGAGATCAAAGTCCTAGGTTAAAGCCCTTGCTATGCTACTCATTACCAATGCAGTTTGGAAGAATTTTACTTCACTGTAATTTCTTTATCTGTAAAATGAAAAAAAATCAGTTTATGATGTACAAAACTATGGAAAACCAAAGTAAGATGATATATATGAACAGTCCATGGAAATTATGAGAAAGTTGGAAATTTTAACAAATAATTATTCTTTAATTTTTGCTATTGTTATTTTTGTTTTATTATCATTCCAGGATAAATAACGATGTCTTTCCACGCTGGTGAGTGTGGACCAACAAAACTTAGTTTATTATAGATCATGATTTTACATGCCTGAATATGATTTCCATTTTAAAAATACTGGTATCATGAATTATGCCAAGTTATTAATAATCAAATCTAGGAAGTATTACAAAGATTATAAGAAGTTGCACACACATGGCACAGTCCTTGGCCCACAGTGGGCAGTCAAAGTCACCTTCTCCCCAGCTTGTTTCTCCCTCATGTTTTTTCATGAACAGTTGAATTACAGCTCTCAGAGGTGAACAATCTAATTAGCTTGGGAGATAGTGGTAAGTTTGAGGCAAAGATTCCCTATATTTGACAGCTTTGATTGATTTTATAATTGCACATTTTGAAAAACAATTAAGTTGGAGAAATTATGCTTCTATACGTGGAACTATGTTAGAGAAAAATAAGCAAAAAATTACTATAATGAGTGTAAATGTTAAGTCCAATGTTATAATAATCCATTGCTACACTGAACAGTGTAGAAAACATATTACTGTGAATAATCACAGCTTTTTTACAGAACTGTATTATTCATAAAATTTTAAAAATTAATGAGTTCTGTATATGTAGACTACTGAATACTGAACACAAACTGAATTTTCATGAAAGATGTATCTATTACATCAAGGAATACATCACTGCCTAATATTTTTCCTGAAGAACTTTTAGCCAATACTCATTCCCCAACTAACAACTGTATGTGACATTTTAATTTTTAATGTTGTAAATCAAACGGAAATATAATTAGCATCATTTTCAGATTGTAAGTATCCTCCATAAGATTAGACTGCAGATTGGCCATTTTTGACTTGATTCATCTTAAGCTTACAACTTGGATATAAAGTAGTTAAAATTATCCTGACATTTTATTATGTTAAAAAGTCAGCAAGCGTATTTTAACTGAGAAGTGATAAAGAATAGCAAGGTGGGCCGGGCACGGTGGCTCACACCTGTAATCCTAGCACTCCAGGAGGCCGAGGTGGGTGGATCGCTCCAGATCAGGAGTTCGAGACCAGCCTGAGCAAGAGCAAGATCCCATCTCTACTAAAAATAGAAAGAAATTAATTGGCCAACTAAAAATATATAGAAAAAATATGCTGGGCATGGTGGCGCATGTCTGTAGTCCAAGCTACTTGGGAGGCTGAGGCAGCAGGATTGCCTGAGCCCAGGAGTTTGAGGTTGCTGTGAGCTAGGCTGATGCCCCGGCACTCTAGCCCGGGCAACAGAGTGAGACTCTGTCTCAAAAAAAAAAAAAAAAAAAAAAAAAGAATAGCAAGGTGGCTCCTTTTAATGTATTTTATAGACAAACCATTGATAAGTGACTTTCAGAGATTCCTCTTCCTTGGATCCTTTGTATAAATACATCACCATCGATGACTGACTGACGTTTATTGGATTTCTGCCAGGTTTTCTATATTGTAGAATTGCTTGCAAGGTAGCGAAGATAACTTAAATATGTAATATGTGCATTTTTACATATTATATACTTGGATACTTTGACATACACATTCCTACACTTGCCAAATGGTACAGCAGTTTATTCACTATTGTTTCTTGATAATCAAGAAAAATGGCTGTTGGTTATTTACTTTTGAATTGACATTATTTGTCATCTTTTCAACCCTGTTAGTCAATTGGCCCCTACATTATCTTCTTTATTCTTTCCATGGCAATTGCATTTCTGAATATTATTATTTATCATATGGGTGAACAAACTAAAATGTTGACATTTATTTATAAAATATTTATAAAATGAATAAAACAAGATTTATCTTCCTAATTATATGTCGGTCAATTAGACTTAGCCTTCTTTTGGGTCCAGCGCAGGGAAGCAGATTGTTTTAGAATATGCCAAGTAAATAGGCATGCAAACTGTGCTTAATATAGAATACCTTGATAATTCACACAATTGATAGCATTAATGGGAAAAAATTGGCTTAGCTACTCTTTGGAGATGTCTAAAAGCAATATCCTAAGATGCTCAGTTCTTTGTTTGAACTCTTATGTCTAAATTTTACTGATTGTTTCTTCCCAGCAAATTTAACATATGTTACTTTTTTCCTTAAAACATACATGTATATATTACCAAATCTCCATGATAGATGTGTTTTCAAGATTGGTTTATATACAAACCTGAAAGAATTGAATGCAAACACATTAACCATAGATTAAATGCATCCATTATGTTTATTTTTCCCACAATTGTTCATACATTGTGCACTTTACAATAAATACAGGACATTAGCTTTGACAAACAATATCATTTTAAATTTTTATTTCTTTGCAGAAGCAACAAAACACAGACTTTGCCTTATTATTGATTTTCTTCATATTTAATGTCTGATGTTGATACAAAAGTTCAATTACATTGTACTTTGAATCAGAAGTAATGCAAATAAATTTGTAAAAATAAAATTTGGCAGATGTAAAAATTTAGTGTCCACAAGTCAGATATGGTATATTCAGTCAGTAACGTATAGAACATAAGGCTCACATGGCCCACATATATGGACATAAGGCCCACATGGCCACATGCAGAAAAATGTAAACAATAATACTTTTCAAAAGAATATTCAATCAAAAAGAATGAGAAGAATTAGAAATGAATTCCTTTGTGATGTAGTATTTGAAAATATTTTCACAATAGAGAATATAACCAACTTGCCTTGGGACAGAATTACATTTATTAATTCTTGGCGGTGGCAGTAGGGACTATCAGTTGGCATTCACTGGGAGAAACTACTATGGAATTGCTTGTTGACTTCAATTACTTAAAACAACAAAATCTACAGTTTTAATGAGTTATAATTATTATTTGTCCATATAATATGCATTTTTTATTTCTCTTCTTCCTCCTCCACAACTGCCATTGACATTGCTCCTCCATTGCTGCTGCTACCGTCTCCTAACTTGCTAGAGTTCAGACGGTCAATTCTGAACCTGCATGCGTATGGGTAATTGCATATTTGGGAAGATTGAAAGAGTGATCGCAGTTCTCCAAAACAGTTTCTTCAAACTCAGACTTCAAAAGCAAACACTACATGCACTCACCATTAAATTGAAACTAATTGAACAACATTTATGTGCACATATGGAAATAAAACTCATCAGAAATCAAGCAGGTGGGAGCGGGTAGAGGGGATGAGTAAATTAACACCTAACGAGTACAATGCACACTATCTAGGTGGTGAGCACACTTATAACTTTGACTCAAGCTGTACAAAAATAAATTATGTAATCAAAACATCGGTACCCTTGTAATACTCCAAAACTTAAACAAAAAGTTTGACATTTCATTAAATAAATTCGTTTGGTTCCTCTCCCTTGTTATTTTAAAATGCACATAAACCTGAAAAGGTAAATTATAAAATAAATGCATATACAAGTTGGACCCTGGCAGAGGATGTCACTAACACGGGATGCTCAGGACAAAGGTTTCCGGACAAATAAGTAGAAGGAGAAGAAATATTAAATTCCTCACATAAATTTACTTGTTTTTCTGCCATTTTCCCTGCACCAAATAATGAAATAATAAAATTACTTTTGAAAAATACTAATCTTGACCAGTTATAAAGCATAAACATAAGCAGGAGCATCAAAACCTTGAAAAATGCCTCAGCAATACTTTAAGCATTGCCAGGAGTTATGCAAATAAGGCAATTTTGTGAGAAAAAACCTTTCCTCCAGTTGGATCCCAAGTTTGTAGGTTGAAGATTTTCATTAATAAAAAAAAAATTCATACTCAAGATGCATCAAAATTAATTCCCAATGTCATGACTTTGACCTCTCTTAATAAATTTCACTACTTTCCGCTCTTTTCTGGATCTCTAAGGCAAACTCTTGTATTTTTCTCTCCGTGTTTTCATCTTTCACCATGAGAAAACACAGTAACGTAAAAAGAAAACCCCTAATCCCAAGACATCCCAGAAGCTCATTCGGTTCTGTTTTCCTTTGACGATAAGATTTCCCCACTCACTTTCAGGAATAAACAGCTTCAGAATGCAATCTTTATAGCTTTAATAGCTCCTGGCATTCACAGTCTCTCAAGCTCAAATTTCTCTTTAAAATCTCCTTGTTCAAACACTTGAGGCTTCTGGATTCAGCCATTCAATGCTCTAAAGCCTCCTGGGTTTTCAGCTTCCATTTCCCCTAGTTTCTTTTCTTCTTAACTGGATACATTTGAACCTACTCTGTGTCAATCTTTTGAGCGAAATGAAGTACCTGAAATATTTTCAATCTAGTTTTATAATATATGAAATATTTACACAGTTTTCATAAAAAACTCTTTCATTTGCCTGAATACAAGCTTTGAGATATCTATATCTGTATATGATATATTATTTTATCTTTTAAAAATCTTAGCCCAATGTTTATTAAGTAAATGTAGCTGACAGGTAATGTGGGAATTTTTTTATATTCTTCTCAGAATATATAGCTTTTGTAAAAGATAATCTGCTAAAGGAAAAATTTAGAGTGGGAATGGATAAATGTTTCCTTAAGTCATTCTAGAACTATGAGATCCAATATAATATCAACTGGCCAAATATGACTATTGAACATTTGAAATATTGCTAATCTCTAGGTGCTCTAGGTATAAAATGCACACTGATTGGTAAGCCTTAGAATGAAAAAATATTGTAACTATGCCATTGATATTTTTGGCAGTCATTACACATAGACATAATATTTGGATATATTGAATTGAAATATATTATTATACATAATTTCACCTTTTACTTTTACATTTAAATGTGACTACTACAAAATTTAAAATTTGTTAATGTGGGTTACATTTATTATTTGTGTTATAATTCTATTGGCCAGCACTGGTAGATAGAGTATTTGGAGATGACATTTAGCCAGAGTAAGTTAACTAAATTATTTGGGCTATGTATGTGAATAAATGAATAGTAAATATAACCTATATACATATAAATATATATATATGTATTCATATTTATTAAAACACTGCTATGGACTGATTTTTGTGTTCACCAAATTCTAAACCGCAATGTGATAGTATTTTGGGATGCGGCTTTTGAGAGGTAATTTGGGTCAGATGAGGTCATGAGAGTGGGGCTCTGGTCTGATAGAATAAGTGTGCTTATTTTAAAAAGGCAACAGAGTACTGTATCTTTTTCTGCCATGTGAAAGACAGAGTGAAAAGCCAGTCATCTATAAATCAAATATGAGGAAAGTCCTCACCAGGAACCCAATTGATAGCCACCTTGATTGTGGGCTTCCCAGCATCCAGAACTGTGAGAAATAAATATCTGTTGTTTAAGCAACCCACTCTATGATGTTTTGTTGTGGTAGTATGAGACTATGAACACATACACATATACATACATATATGTATTTATGCATACTTATTCAGATAATACATAAATGAATGCAATCACAAACATACAAATACTTGCACCTATGCTTAAAATATAATGACTAAAGCACTTACTCTGCAAATGTGCTTATGTGCTACTCTTAACTCTTTGCCAAAGCACAATGTTCTAACTCTGTTTCTGCTATGTGGAGCATGTCAATAGGAGATTGCAATTTTTTTTTTTCTGAAAGACAAAAATTTAGAGAGGTTAATATGAGGACAATTACAGGAGTTAAGTATTCTTTATTATTTTCTTATAATATGTTTAGAAAATACTTATCTAAATTCACTTTGTTGCTTGAAAGAAATTAGAATTGCCTCAATAAAATGTGAGATTATGACTCTGCTATTCTAGAAATGCAGTCATGCATTTTAATATGGATTATGTATGTGATAGAATGAACACAAAATTCTTTTTGGTTATATGGAGATCATAATCAGAAAAAAAAACTTTAGAAGCTAGGATAAATTTTACCTTGAAAAAATATTATGTAAAGGCATAAACTTTTTGTGGCTTTTGTGCTATTGTATGACTATTCTAACAAAGAAAAACTAATGTTTCCTCCCAACTGTTTTATTGCTGCATTTTTATCTTACATTGTACTCATGAAATTCTTTATAACATTTTTTTTCAAAATCTCTGAAATACATTGGCACAAGGCAAATGGTTTCTAATTGATTTTTTTTAAATCAAAGTTTTTTCCTAAAACAAGGCATCAAAGTTTTTTCTAAAACATATTTCCTTTCTTAATGTCTAATAGTTCTAATCTTCCTCTACAGGTATTTATCTTTGAAGTATTAGTCTCAATTTTAAGAGACTATGTTTTATACAAATTCAGTGACTTGATTTTATGCAAAGCATTGTCAATCTACACATAATTTAGTGGAGACGCTATGAAAGAATTATAGAACAATAAGAAACAATTCAAGGATAACCAGACAAAGCTGTAGAAGAAGATACTGATTTTGAAAACATTCAATGTAAGTGCAAAGAAAAGATACGTGAGCAAAGATAAGAAATGTAATCAACCTATCCAGGTATTAGAAAAGTTAGAAAGGCTGTGTTAATAGAATAATACACAAGTGAGGAGATAATAGATATAAAACAACTTCACAATTTTTAAAACAAGGAACTATTGTCACTGCTATACTGAAATCGAGGATATATATTAGCATGTCTTATAAAAGAGAGCTACAATTTTAAAAAGTAAAGTATATTTTTTTAAAGAAGTATCTAGTCAATGACAGAAAGAAGAGCCTTCTACATTACAGACTCTGACTTTAATCCTTATCATTTATGTGACCCTGAGAGCATTACTACTCTAAGATTTCAACTTCTTAATCCATAAAAATAAGATAATTACAATCGCCCTACTGACATCTCATATTACTCAGCAAAATAGAAGCTGTTGGAAAGTGTTAGTAAAGTACTAACATATGTTCTTAAAATGTAAACCAAGTTAAAATTTTCAAGAATTGGTAATTATTCTGCAAGGTAATGTAATCAGCCTGCTCTTGAAAGGAGCTAGTAATTTAAACATGATTAATCATGGAGCTGCACCAAAGTATCATGGAAGAAGTTTGGGTGGCAGATGTACCAAGAGATTTCACAGAAGAAAGGTGCTATATATATCCTATTTACTACAGACTATAAAAAAGATTACATTTGTCAAAAAATTCAATGAAAACTCAGATTCTCAGCATCTATGTTTAAATTACAGAATTAGTGTGCAGACATATGTACTAAATGTATGCATAAATGCACACATTTAGCAACCTAGAACGCTGGCATGACAGTTCATTTATCAACTTGACTGGGCTAAGGATGGCCAGATAGCTGGGAAAACATTATTTCTGGGTGTATCTGTGAGAGTGTTTTGGCAAGACATTAGCATTTGAATCAGTAGACTGAGTAAGAAAGATCGCCCTCACCGAATGTGGCAGACCCAGGTAGAACAGAAAGGTGGAGAAAGACAAATTCTCTCTTTCTTCTTCAGGTGGGACATCTGTCTTCTCCTATCAGACACTGGAACTCCTGTTTCTCAGGCCTTGGAACTCAGACTGAATTAAACCACTGGCTTTCCTGGGTCTCCAGCTTGCAGGTGGCATATCTTGAGGCTTCTCAGCCTCCAGAAACATGAGCCAATTCTCATAAGCCTTCTCTTATGTGTCTACATATATCCCATTGCTTCTGTCCTTCTCAAGAACCCTAACTAATAGAACTAGGGAGGCATTTTAGGTTGTGGGAACAGCTCTGAAAGCTACAAAGGCAAGGATGCAGAAGGTGGGTACAGGGAACCTTTCTTCCTGAAACAGAGACTAAAGACTGGACAGTAAAGAGGATTCAGAAAAGAATAAGAGGCAGTAGACAATCATTATAAGATCCAAAAAAGTAACATTATTAAAATGGTGCTCCATGCATATTAATCAGACTGAAGCATTCAGGATGAAATGGGTGAGCCCGAGACTGAAGGATGCTTCTCAGGGGAGTTATCACAGAACTATATGTTTAAAAGAGTTTACGGAAATGGAGAGGAAAGTGAGCATATCTGAGAGACATTTTCAAGATGATATGACTGGACTTCCAAAGAGGGAACATTAAAATAAAAAACACCTCGGTCTTCTCCCTGGTGATCTATAATATACACATATAAACACAATCATATATGTTTTTAAAATTTTTAACACTTAATTGTTAAAGCTTGTTTCAAAACTTTGAAAGCTCTGTAAGAGTAGACTTTTATTTACTTTTTACAATGTGACAATGTTTTCTGTATTATAAATGGTATTAAGTAAGGTGGAATAATGCCAAAGCATTGTAATAGGGTATTTCAGCAAATGTTAGTTGACATAAGAATGGTATGTAATTTGCATAAAAAGGTTATTTTGAATATTGCCACTAGATAATAAATAACTGAATCCATTGATATGATTATATCTTATTTTAATTTTTTTCAGAATCATTTTGTAAAACTATAAAAACTAAGTTATTATATTTTCTTTTATCAAAGGATGGAAGTTAGCATGATTTTATTCTGGATGATTTGGAACTATTTTTTTCTCTGCAAATATTAAGATCCATTAATATGAAGTGAATATTGTTTTAAAAGTGGAAAAATTTATAAAGTTTTTACAAAAAGAGAAAAAAAATCATTTCTTATCATTGAAACCGACCCCTTTTTTTATACTTAGAGAAAATGCCAGTATTTTCTCAGTTATTGAGTTTTTCATTACATATCAGTATTCAGTTGTATTCCTGTAGCCCCTTTAAGTAAAACGCTGTTCAATTACTAGAACCATGGGCACATTTTGATAATGTACAACAGGAAATTTTACTCTACTGGGTCATAGGATGTGCTTCTTTTGTCCAGGCTCCAAAAGACGTATGACCTTATTTATTTATTTTTTTTTAAAGCTCTATCATGTGGAAAATGATGCTAAAAGAGGAAACTCAGTGTGGTGGAGTCCATGGATATGGGCAAAGGATTCTGAAATCAGAAACAGCCAACTATTGGGATAAAGAACAGTACAACTAGGGCCAACAACTCAAAAGAAAGCTAGGAATTCTAGGAATTTTGATAGCACCCAGGAGGAATGCTAATGCTCTGTAAAAAACAGTACAGTTAGGTGGAATGAACAAAATCTAATATTTGATAGCACAACAGGGTGACTATAGTCAACAATATGTTTTTGCATATTTTAAAATAACTAAAACTGTGGAATGGGAATATTCCCAACTCAAAGACAACATAAATGCTTGAGGTGATGGATACTCCAATTATCCTGATGTGATTATTACATAATGTATGCTTGTATCAAAACATCACATGCAGCCCATAAATATATACAACTATTATGTACTCATAATAATTAAAAATAGAAGGCAAAAGAAATTAAAATTTTCCCATGACCATTTTCTAACCCTTCACACCTTCAGATTATCCTCATTATGTGATTTCCTTATGTTTCTTTTAAAATAAACTTGCCAAATTTTGGGTGGGGGGATGTTATATTGGAAGATATGAGTAAAAACTTCAAATTATGAACTATAAAACAAAATTGGTTATTGAAAGCATAAAATAAAATAAATCTGTGCTTTAACACATGTGAGTTGCATTTGTCATGTGAGTTGCATTTAACACACACTAGTTTTGAGCCCCAAGGCTTGTAAAGCAAAACCTGGGCAAAACTCTGCAGTTGGTTAGTGAAAATCTTATTTGTTGATGTTCTTATTGTTATAATTAATATTTACAAATTATTCTAAAAACATGGATTAAATGAATGGAGTCAATAAATTTCATTTTTCATTAAATTAGAAAGGATCATTTTGTTTTCAAATTTTTTATTCTATTTTAGTAATAAAACACTGTGGCCCAAGGGAAAAAAAACATTTTTCTGTGTGGCACTCGATGTGTTAAGCCAATGAATGATGGATATTGGTAGGATGTAAACAGCACCAAGGTTCATATACCTTGCCTGTGAATACCCTCTAAATGCACATTTTGGGGGAATTTTAAAGAAATAAATAGATGTGCTATAATAATTTGAGTTATAATTGTATTAAACAACACAGGTTAGCAACAATTCTTAGTATAAAACAGATTTCAGTGTACATAAAATTAAGAACATATGTTCCTACTAGCAGTCATACCAGGTAAGTCTGAAAAGCTTTCCTAAACTGAATTCAGTGATGATGGTAAATATTCAATTTTTAATTAAAAATAAAAAAAAATGTACATAGAACAGAAAAAAAAGATAAAGGTTGTTAGTAGCTCAGCTGTCAATATGCAAACATTTCGATGTTTTTCTGTGTAAGTGGGTCTAGAATTGAGTGGCTGATGCATAACCATAGAAGCATGAATTATGTAATTTCATCAAAGATTAATCAGACCTGTGAACTTCCTTCCCCAAGTAAATCCACTGTTTTTTCAGAACCCTTGGAAAACAGAAATCTACTATTTGCCAGATGTATTACTCTTCCAACTCCAGGTCAGATAACATATATGGCTGAAACAGTGAAGGCGGAGTGTCCCACTATGTTGCTCAAAGTTTGACTGGCAGTTTCCTCCCCTTCTTTCTACTTAGGTTTTTTCAGAAAACTGAGAATTGATACTTGAATTGTAATTGGCAAACCTGTTTTGTAAAGCTAAAACATCACTGTTTAGAGCTTGAAAATAACATGAAGTCCAATGTGTTGACTAGCTGATAAACATTCATTTTACAAAAATGGATATATATTTGCCCATAGCTCTCAATTCTATAATATACCTCAAGCACGTATCTGTCAAAATAATTTATGTAAATCCCTCTTTTCCTTTAAGTTATGAAGGACTACAAGAAGTCAACTGGTAATTTTAAAGCATATAAAGAACTAGCAGAATCATTGAAAACCGAGTCAAATATAAAGTAGCACAAATTTTCCCTGTCAAAATTATTAAAAAGAAATAAAAATAGATAAAATACTTCCATAACAACATTATTATTTATATGGATGTTCCTGGGCACTAAAGTATCCCCAAATGGCTTTCAAGTTATTTATCACTATTAAATAATAAAAATAGTAGTTTTTTTTCTTTTCTCAGAAATATTGTTCCCCTTTTATTTTTACATGTTCAAAAGATTTCAGTGGAGAAGCTACACACCCAGAGTTTTCTTATTAATCAATCTTCCTGGTAGTGTATTACATATATTAGAAAATAGATAGATAGGTATAATAGGTAGATAGATATGGATAGATTACTGATATAGATATAGATATATTGATATAGATATAGGTATAGAATACTGTAGTAGACAGACTAAGAGAAAATTATCTTGATCCAATTAGGGCCTGACATATTTCCAGGCTACACTTTAGTCTTCGTATGGATTATTCTGTCTTTGGTTTGCTCCTGTTCCTTGGAAATAGTATTTTAGGGGTCTTATCTGAAACAAGATATCTTTAACAAGCTCCTTTTCTTTGCTTGGCAAAATTTAAACTCCATTTTTGTTTATTTTCTCAATTCCATAACCCTGCTGACAGCTCTGTTTAGATTTTTAACCTCTTTTCAGTTGTTTTCTTCTTAGTTTCTCAGACACTCTTGAGCAGCGAGGTAATGGGCATCTGCCTTAAGGAAAAGGTGAAACAAATTTGGTGTTCATTTCTCTGCAGTTCCTTTCCATTTAAATCCTGATTGGCTTGAATAGCTCTGAAGAACTATATTTGTCCTTCTACTTTGGGGAGACTGTCAAGGAATCTGAGCCAACACTCTCTACTCCTACATCTCCCAGAGTTTATAGATTGGCACATTCATTCATGAAGCAGAAAATTGGCACAGATTGTCAGGCATGCACCAACCCCACTTACCACCCATCATAGCTGTCTTCATTGCTGCTCTTTGATTCATTCTTTTGTATGTTTTCCTGGTCTCATAGGGTTTTCTCAGAGGGAGGCTCTGTCTAAACCAAGCTATTCTTTTGTATCTAGTGGTGAAAATCATACTTACATTACACATGCTTACTATCCAGATAAAACAGTCTTTAGAAAATAAGCATTTGGATTAGTTATGAAAATGAACCATTTCATTTTTTATAATCCACTAGGAAAATGTAATATCTTTAACAACTACTTTCCAGTACAGACAGTGAAAGTATGACCTTATCAAAGGTAGTAGTTTGAACAAGACATCTCTCAAGTTTATACTCCATTCCTTTTGATAAGACTTATTGTACCTAACTTGCCTTGAGTAGAAATATGTGACATAACATTTTTTTCCTATCCATTGGAAATAAACATTTTTTGTCCCATTTTTTTCTCAGTTTGCATGGTTACTTTGTTAGGTTGTATGGCATAAAACTCTATTAAATATTAAAAATCATGAATTGTGAATGGACTTTCATATTGTGCTTACAATTTCTACATTATTATGGAATGAAAACTAAAAATTTCACAGCTATGTAAAAGGAAATAAAACCAATATGTCGATGGAATCACAATGCCCCTAATTTCTGGGAAATGCATTATTAGTAACAGCTAAGCTTTTTGTTTTGCAGTTTATTGCAGGAAAAAATACATTTCCATATCTTTCCCATGGAAAAATTTTCATAACTTGAGACTAAAGTGGAAATCATTCCATTACACTCTTTTCCCTTATACTTTAAAATCATTTTATTTTTACATGAACCTGTTATTTTAAATAAATGTGTAAATATAGTTATATTACATGTTATTTTTAGACATATAATTTTGTTTTCTTCTTTAGTTACATGAGCTTTTCCACTTTTTTACTTCATTTCTTCAATATCCCTTATGAATCCATGTAACCCAGATTCTAAGATGTGTGTATATAGTTGTATGTAAACATAACCATAAGGGCACAATCCTCCCTGAGGATATTTCTGATGTTTATTTTTCAAAAACTGGATTACATTATAAACAGTTTTCTTAAATTTTTCCAGAATGCAAGTTAGATGCGGTCACAGATTATATCAGTTTTATTTGCTAGTCTATCTCCAGAACCTACTATAGACTGGTGCCCCCAAAGCTCTTTCCAACAGACTTTCTGCAGTAATGTAACTTCCACATTGCCTCATTTGACAGCACTGGCCACTTGTGGCTATTGAGCACTTGGAAGGAACCTAGTGCAACTGAGGAGCTCAATTTTTTATTTTACTTCATTTTAATCAATAATATTAAAATTTAAAAAAATTCATGAGTTTTTAGGCTACAGTATTGGACAGTGCAGGTAGGATATGTGTTCAATAACTATGCACTAAATACATTAATACATTTCATTTTGTTTGTTTTTCAGAATTAGCTACACTTAAAAACTCCTCCAGTCTAAACTTTTTTTTGCACCCATTTTATTAAAGACTCTATTATGTTCCAGTTTCTAGCTCTCTTGTATTTTATTTTCCCATTCATTTATTGCTAGCTATTTACATTGGTTACTGAAGCTTTTATTTCTATATAATAAATTTCTAGGACTAGAGTTATAGTTAGAAATATTTTTATTTTAATAAATATAAGAGCTATTGGACAGGTTATTTTTTAAACACAATATATTCCTATTTGATGTTTATACTAACAATAAATGTTAATGAGAGATGTCCTCATTTTAAATTTTTATCTATCTGTCAGTGATATGGTGGTAACTAATTATAATTGTATTTGCATGTCCATAACTACTAAAGATATTGAACATTTTTACACAAGTCTTTAAACATATAAATTTACTCACATGTGAATAGTCTTTTCAGTTTTTGTCCATTTCTCTATTACATATAGCTTGCTAACGTCTTGTAAATGTGTAAAGTTTTTTTGTAATTTAAATATACATCTATACATAATTGTACATGATATTTTCATGTAAAAGGACAACTATTTCCAAATAATGTCTCCTGTTTTAGTGTTCTAAGTATTATTTCTATGTCTATGTCAGTGAAATATTGACTTGATTGCAGTGTCTTTGTAGTGGTTTTAAATATGCAGTTTCTCTCCTTGTTAGTCTTACTTAAACAGGTTGTAGGTACATCTTTTTCTATAAAAATTCCAGATCAGTTTGCCCAAATAAAAAATTATTGGTATGATTCTAATTAAATTTAATCATTTTATATGTAAGATGGTTATTAATTTTGAGAGTTAAGTTTTTGTCATATTAAATTTTAAATCCATAAAATGTCATATTTTTATTTTTGATGACTTATTCTATGTCATTTTCACACATTATACCACTGCTTACCTTTTTTCTCACTTTCACGGTTTGTTCAGCCCACACCCAGCTAAAATTAATGGTTAAGTGCTTTAATTACTCTAATACATTTAATTTCCATCCTATCTCTATCTACCCTGCCATTATCTCATATCATTGTTCCCCTTGACGTAAGCTTAAGCCTGATTACCTCTGACTCTCCACCTACTCTGAAGCTGTACCACCACCATTGACTGTGATCTGAGGGAAAAAAACATACATGATGATAATTCTCTATATAAATTTTATTATCTCCCATGAACAGCAAGAAGGTTTTTGACATTCTCAGTTAATCCTACAACATATTTTCTTTATTCTCCTGATTCAGTACTTGCATCGTCTCCCCATTTCATTAGAAAATGAATCCAGAGTTCTTACAATAGCCTTCAAGATCCTATTTCTTTTCTGAACCCAACTCATAACATGCTCCCTCTTATACACTCCGCTCCAGAAATGCTGACCTCCCTGTTCCTCAAAAACAACTCTGCGTACTTGGCTCTTCATGCTTGACTGATATTCACTATGATATAGTCTGGTTAACTGCTTCGGTTACTCTCGTGTTTTACACATATCTCACTTTCTCAATGAAATAAGATCATGCTATTGAATTTTGAAAATTTATGTATAAAGAAAATTTTATTAGTAAATTGCTGAATAATTTTAACAAGTAATTTTAGTGACTTTTGGTATTATTCTATTACGTGTATATTTTTAACTTTTATAATAAATTATGTGCATTGGGCCACCTTTACAAGGAAGGAATAGATCACTTTAGAAAGGAGAAAGGAGATGTGATCATATCCCTTTGACTGACTTAGACTTGCATGCAATCAGATGACAAATAGTAAAATGTTAGGATGATTTCGATCAACTCTGATTAAAATAAAAATTTTGAAAATTAATTCAAATAGTTGTATGAAATGTTAATATCACCATTTTGTTTTCTGGATTAAAAAATTACTTTTATATTGTCTCTTTGATCTGATAATTGGTCACTTACATGTTTCTTAATTACTAAGTACTTAAGAGTTCAATTGCTGACTTAATTGTTTTCTAATTATATGGGAATATGATTACAGAATACAGCATATAACATTTTAAATTTAAAAATTTATTTATTTACTTTTTGGCTAAGTACATCATGATTTTTATAAATAGTTCATGAACAGCGGGAAGCACTTTTTTAATATTTAAAACTGTCCCAAGCAGCTTTAAATGTGTGTATGGGTGTGTGTGAATGGGTGTCAACTTTCACCTGTTTTATTTGTATTTTTGCCTTCACATGTTATCTTTTTGACTTATAGTTTAAAGGGTTCACTGCACTTGTATTTTCTTCAAAAATTTTATTTCTGTCCTGGTAACAATATCTTTTATTTTATTTAACACATTTAACCTTAAATAGATATTTTCTAATATTAATATTTCCTCATTTGCTTTATTTTTTGTGGACTTCCCCCTGATTTTTTTTTTTTTTAGTTAATCTTTAACACATTGTTTTAAATTTATTTCATGTAGGGCATACATAGCTACCTTTGAAACCTAATCTAATTGTCCTTGCATTTTAATGGAAAATTATTAAATTTAATTATAAAATTTAAATTTTAAACATTACATTTTAAATTATTTTTATTTATAACAACTTTAAATATTTTAAAAATTCTCTTACTCTGATAATTAAATAAAAAAACATCCAGCTAATGGAAAATATTAACACCAAAGCAACCTATCCAATTGATACATGAAGTTATCAAAAATAATGAAAGTATTTTTGATCAATTTTCCTCCCCAGTGTTTCCAAATGTGATTGATTACTTACAATTGCACCAGGATTAGAAATGAAGTTAAAGGTTTAAGCGGATTGTATTGTCCCAAAATAAATGACTCCACAGTGAAGGAATCATAAACTTTTTACTTCCGTTTAATAAATACACAAAACTAATTATCATTTTGGTTAATCGAAGTCTATATATTGGACTTTACTTGACAGAAGTACAATGTTTAGTATAGTATAGAACTTTTTCATAGAAGCTGAGGATGATTTTTCCCTTGGAAGAAAGTTGGCCTTGATGGAGATCTTCGTTCATATTAGAGGGAAAAGCAGTAGAAGCCTTCCATTGGGAAAAGGAGTTATGCATTTAAATGAAGTCAAGTCTGGAAATGTGGATGCAACAGTCCACTTTTGGTATGTGTGGAAGTCATAAACGTATTGTTACCTTGTTTATTTTAATATACAAGTAAAAGGACAACCTGATAACAAAACATCATTGGAAGTTAAATTGCACTGCCTGTGTAAAAGTATTGTAGTGTACTTTTATGTTGTAGTATAGTAAAAGCAAATAGTAACTATATTTGTTGAAATTACACCAATATAAAGGAATTCTATAATCATTAGTAAATCATCTGACCAGAATAAATAGTAACAAAATCATATGTCCAGAAGCCCCCGTTCCTCTACAAATAAAACAAGTGAGATAAGAATAACAAAGATTTATTCTCTTTGAGTTTTAGAGAATATTTTCCAAGGAGAAATAATGTCTATGTTAGGATGCCTTAAAAGAGATAGGCCACCCTCAAATGCATTCTCTACTCAATCATTCATACGGGAAGAATAGGTGGAAATGTATGGTTGGAAGTCTAAGTTCCAGAACAGTCTGTATTGATTGCTTGTTTATTGCTTTATTTTTGTAGTGGTAAGAATGTGGAGATAGATTGTCAGGGTTTCAAACTGTGTTGTCAAAATTTATTAGCTATGTAACCACAGGGAAATTACTTAACGTAAGTCTCAATTTTCTCATCTATAAAATGGAACACTAAAAAGAGTTTTTGTGAAGATTGAAATAAATAATTTGTGTAATATCTTTAGCATAGGGTCTAGCTAATCTTGGTGGTTTAATAAAATGTTACCTGCTATTATCACTTATTATGGTTTTAAATCCAGTTCAATCTAATGGTTTTCTGTGAATTTTGCAAATATACATTGAAAAACTACATTCTGAAAGATTTCATGTATGCATTCTCAAACATAACTTTCCCAAGAGACAACTTTTAGAGAGCAGAGAACTTTACATAAGTTCTTTGATTGTCATTTAGTAATCATTGTTACAGGTGTTTCATGTTATGTTGTACACATTCCTAATACCAAAAGTAATATTATTACGAATAGAAAAGTATTCTCTTGGTTAAAAATCTGATGTAAATGTTCTGTACTCCATTCACAAGATAGATAGTTCCTCTGACTCAATCAGATCCATCTTGAGTGAACTGCTAACGTCTGGGTCCCTAGAGAAAAGGGGGCCACGAACGGCTATGCAAAGAATGCCTGTGGTCTCACTATCAGAACTCTTTATGTCACTGTATACACATAAAATAAATGGTATCACTATCAGTGGCTGAATTAAATGAGATATTCTGGCATGCATCGATAGCATTAAAGTGTTTTTAAATACACTTGAATAGGGATATGCTTTTATGTTGTTTGTTAGATATGCCTCTTGAACTGAAGTTAAATTGTGGCATAAGAAAAGTCTCCATCCTTGGCGAATTTGTGCTTCATTAAAGAACAAGTTAAATAACTAAAAGTGGTACTCTTTCATAGTCTCATTTATGAGCAGCTACATCCTATGGAAAAATGCCTAATTCTAGAGGGTGTAAATTCTTGAGATCAGAAATGAAAAATAGAAAGATAAAATTTCGAGTAAATCTTTTTCTTCTCTTTTCAGAAATTTCTGAAAAACTCCTTTTTCTGGTTATTTCCTTTATTCAGTTTCCTGAGTTCTCAATTAGATTAAACTGTGTGAACCTAGTAGAGACAATTTGCACAACCAGTCCAGCATACTTCTGTGATAGGGTCTAGTGTAGCCAGAGTTGGCAAGAGAGAAATAGGTGGCTGGGGACTGGAGGAGGTGTGTTTTCTATAGTAAGTGGGAAGTGGAAATTGGGACATAGACAAACTTCACCTACTTTACTGTTTGTTTTCGAGGGAGTCAGGAAATAAAAAGGGGACATAAATGTAAAATGCCATATAGTAAATTAAGAAAACCAACAAAAAATCCTAATGAAGGATGTAGTTTTAAATTTTTAGTTTGACTTGATAGCTATCCTAGGAAGACTAGGGAGAAGTATTTTTATTTATTTACTTATTTTTTTTTAAAGAGACAGGGTCTGGCTCTGTCACCCAGGCTAGGATGCAGTGGTGCTATCACAGCTCACTGCAGCCTCAAATTCCTGGGCTCAAGTGGTTCTCTTGCCTCAGCCTCTGGAATAACTTGGACTACAGGGCAATTAAAAAAAAAAATTGTAGTGATGTGGGTCTTGCTATGTTGTCCAGGCTGGTCTCAAACTCCTGACCTGCAGCTATTCTCCTGCCTTGGCCTCCCAAAGTGCTGGAATTACACGTGAGAGCCATTGTGTCCAGCCTATTTTTGTATTCTTTTTTAACATTACTGAAGATTACAAAAGCAATGCCTATCCAGGGAATCAGAAAATTTTATCATCCGCTTTCAAAAGTAGTCACTAGTCTGCTTTAATGCAATGAAAACTTAACTGCAAAATTAGTTGACTTTCATTAATGAAAGAAAGGCTAATAAAGATTTTGCATGCTAATATACATGGCTATTTTGAATAAACAAGATAATGTTTAAAGTACCTTGATTTTTGAGACCACCCAACAGATGCAAATCACAATCAAAACCTAAAGTCTCAAAGAAAGTAATTTTTCTAAAATACTGCCTTTTCTTACAAATTAGTTATAACCTTTTTTTTAGTAATTGCAATTAGTAAAGTCTATTCTCAATCATTTGGAGCAATTAGACTCAAGTTCTGAATGATAAATTTCTTACACATTGCCATTTAATTTTAATCAGAACACTACCATAACAAAAATGCTAATGAAAACACATTTGCAATCAGCCTTGAGAGGAAGGGAAAATACATTAATTTAAAAAGTGACAGTGACACACAACTCAATAATCCATGATGGTTTTGAAGGATGAGTTTTTTTTTCTTTGCATATGAAAATGTATGACGTATATTTAAAAAGTCCTTTGCAACTAATTGTTCGTAGGAGGGTAGAAAACAGACTGAGGTTTTTCAGTAAAGGAGAATCATAATGATATCAATGCTATGTAAAAATCATTATATAAGTCAAAGAGATAATGAATTACACCCTAGTTCTATACAGATTCCAACTCCAAAGTCAGAAAGATCTGGTTTAATGTAGATTTTTCTTATTATAAGCTGTATTGTTTCATACATAAAATGTATTTAATAATAATTGTCTCTCAGGGTTGTTGAGAGGATTAAATAGCAGCATGCATATACAGGTGGTCCCAATTTATGACAATTTGACCTACAATTTTTTGACTTACAATGGTGTAAAAGCAATAGGCATTCAGTAGAAACCATATTTTGAATACTTATACAACCATTCTATTTTTCACTTTCAGTATAGTATTTAGTAAGTTCCCCGAGACATTCAACACTTAATTATAAACTAGTTTTTGTGTTAGATGATTTTGCCTAATTATAGGATAATGTAACTGTTCTGAGAATGTTGAAGGTAGGCCAGGCTATGCTATGATATTCTGCAGATTGGGTGTATTGAATGCATTTTTGATGTACAACACTTTCAACTTACAGTGGTTTTATCTGGATATGACCTTAGTGAAAGTATTATAGAAGAGCATCTATATATACTCTTTAGTACAGTGCTTTAAAAACAGTGATCGTTCAGCCCAAGTCAGTCTTCTGTCATTGTTTAAAATAACAAGAAATCTATACTGGAGAAACAGTGTTGTTGATACAGAGGAAACTTTTGCTTGTTTAAGTTTTTAATTTTTTTATTTGTGTAAATATAATGGATACAAGAGCAATTTTTTTACATGCAGAGATTGCATAGTGGTGAAGTCAGGGCTAATGGATGATAGATAAACAATTTCTTATCATCTACCTCCCTCCCCAACCCTCCCAACTCTTCCAAATCTCCATTGTCTATAATTCCTATTGTTCCAAGGTCTATGTGTACACAGTGTATACGTGTGTACACAGTATTTAACTCCCACTTATGAGTGAGACTAGTGAGGACAAGTGATATTTGTCTTTCTAAGTTGTTTCACTTAAGATAATGGCCCCCAGTTTCGTCCATGCTGCTACAAAATACATTATTTTATTCTTTTTTATAGTTGAAGAGTATTCCATTGTGTATGTGTGTATACACACACATATATATATGTACACACACATACGTATATACACCACATTTTCTTCATGTAATCATCCATTGATGGGCACTTAGGTTGACTTCATACCTTTGCTATTGTGAATATTGCAGTGATAAACATGAGTGCAATTATCTTTTGATATATTGATTTCTTTTCCTCTGGATAGATACCCAGTAGTGGAATTGCTGAATCTAATGGTAGTTTTATTTGTAGTTCTTTGAGATATCGCCCTACTGTTTTCCATAGAGGTTGTACTAAGTTATATTCCCACCAAAAGTATATGATTTCCCTTTTCTCCACATCCTTGCCAGTATCTCTTATTTTGTGACTTTTTGATAATAGCCATTCTAACTGGGGTAAGATGATATACCATTGCATTTTTAATTTGCATTTCTCTGATGATTAGTGATATGGAACATTTTTTCATATACCTATTGGCCATTTGTATGTCTTCATTTGAAAAATGTCTATTCATGTCTTTTGCCTACTTTTTAATGGGATTATTTGATTTCCTTTTGTTGTTGTTGAGTTGTTTGAGTTCCTTGTATATTCTAGATATTAATTCCTTGTCATATGGATAGCTTGCAAATACTTTCTCTCATTCTGCTGGCTGTTCACTTGGTTTGATCATTTCCTCTGCTTTGCAGAAGCTTTTTAGTTTAATTAATTCCCATTTATGCATTTTTTTTATTGCCTGGGCTTTTGAAGTCTTACTAGAGCAATGTGTAGAAAAGTTTTCCCTAAGTTTCTTTTAGCATTTTTGTAGTTTCAGGTCTTACATTTAAGTCTTAAATCATCTTGAGTTAATTTTTATGTATGGTAAGGATCCAGTTTCATTTTTCTGCATGTGGAAACCCCATTTTTTCCAGTGCAATTTATTGAAAAGGTTGTCCTTTCATGAGTGTGTGTTCCTTTGTATTGATTTCCAGTTTTATTGTAATGTGGTCACAGAAGATACTTGATATGATATCAATTTTTAAAATTTTGTTGAGTCTTATTTTGTGGCCTAATATATGGTTTATTTTGGAAAGTATTTTATGTGCTTATGAGGACAATGTATATTCTGAGGTTGTTGAGTAGAATGTTCTGTAAATGTCTGTTAGATCTATTTATCTAAAGTCCAATCTAAGTACATGTTTCTTTGTTGATTTTCTGTCTTGGGGATCTAATGTTGGGATTTGCTACCAAATTCCCCAACTATTATTGTATTGCTGTCTGTCTCTTTC
>CAUYRT010092472.1:0-41329 GCA_963574885.1 Lepilemur ruficaudatus | reverse complement strand
CGGTGCCTGGTTTATCTGAATTATGTCAAATTTTTAAAGTAAAATAATATTTGTTGAGGAATATATGAATGCAAAGATCTCAAATATTAATAATAGCTTGGTTCGCACCTTTTGAAAGAATAAAATTCTCAAATCAAGGAGCTTAAAGATGTAATTTTCTTTATGGAACTTCAGAGTTCAAAACCTCCCTCCAAATAACAATATTTACCTGGCATCGTCCCTAGTTTGGGTAGGAAAATTACGATTGAGGTGCCATCAATGCTCGGCTCCTCTGCTTCCTGCCAACCAACCGCCCTGTGCGTCTAGCGTGAGAGCAAGCACCGAGCACACGGGCGTCCCTGTCACTTCTCCCCTAATCAGCCCAGCGATAATATTTCAGTCACATTTCTGGGTGCTCATTGCCTTTTCTAAAATACAAACTATCTGCATGCTGTTTCCAGCCAAATTGAGACGGGGCGAGCTTTACATGTCTAATGAAGGAGCAGCTCAGAAGATTAGGAACAAAGCCTTTGGTCACACCGACACGCGCTGCAGACGGTGAGGGCAGGGACTCCTGCTCATCCTCCCATAGGTTCTGTCAGCCCGGCTTTTATCCCGGTAGCTCCTGAAGGAATCTGGATTAACATAATGAGGGTGCTCGTGAACTGGCTCATTATCGTTTTAGAAAACTTCAGGGCCGAATAAAATACCAGACTTTCAATGTTCAAGCTGTACCACTGACAGATATTTATTTAATGAACTATTTTCCGCTTACAGATGGAGGTTGATGTTGTATTTATGTGCTCTAAATGTCAGCCTGCATCTTTAGACCTAGCGGAAAGAAGAAAAGACAAAACATGATGCACTGAGCCTTGTTATGGCACCCAAAACATGGGCATCCGGCTTCCGCTAGCGTACCTCCATCCCTCTCCTGGCCTCCCTGATGAGGCGTAGCCAAGACAGGGGCTCTGCAGGTGGAGAGAGTTACTGAAACAATTCACAATCAGAGTGCCCAATTAGTGCTGTAATTTCAAATACAAACACAGAAACACTCTCCAGATCTTAGGTGAGAGCTGGACTCTCTGACGATGATACATGTCTGTGGCCGTAGTTAGTGGATTGGATACTCTTGGATTGCAGTCGATTTATATCCTAAATTTATTTTTCATTTCTCAATATGCATTCATTTCTCACCAAAAGCAAGTGAAGACCCATCCGTACCAGTCTTTTAGGAAAGTCAAAGGAAACTGGCACAGCAAGATCAAAATTGCAAAATTGACATTGAGGAACAAGTGACGGTGTTAAGCAGCCTTGTCATTATTAAATATCAGCCATTATATGCACAGGAGCCCAAAGCAAAATTGATCAGAAGAGTTAATCACCCTCATCAGGTCACTTTTCTTGAAGTGCCCTCTGGGTGCAAGTTATCACCGCTCTTGGACACCGGCTGTTCATCTCTTCAAGGGCGACAGACTCCAAGTGGGAAGCAGCCCTGGACTTTGGTTGGGGCTGAGGGGAGAAGGAAAGAGAAGAGGATCTTTGGCCACGTAGATTCCATTTATGTTGCTCCAGACATCAGTGGTTCCACTGACTCCAACCAATTTGGAATCACAGATATATTAAAAAATAATCTCTGTGTTCAAGGGCTTTAATTCTCATCTGGGGAGATGCAGCACATCCCGAGCAAACCGGATTCAGTTATTTAGTGCTTTGAGCCACATGCAGTCACGGAGCTTTATTGAATAACCAGGTTGATTGATCCATGGTCCTGTGGCTGTGGGAAAGGCTGAAGAGCTAATGATGGCAAGCTGAGCGGTCCTTCCACTCATCGACACCCGGGCAGAGACCCGAGGACTATGGATCTCACTCTCCCTGAGGTATCCAGAGTCCCCAGACTTACCCTGATGTGGCTTCGCTTTTGCTCATCACCTGCAAACTGGACCTAAAGAGGCACTATGTTTTACACATCGAAAGATAGGCTTATGCTTGTTCTGTTTCGTAAAACTGAGGGAAATAGTTACTCCTTATCCACTGCCCATGCTGGCCAGGCATGTGCTTGTCATCTTGCCCAGTTGAACTCAAATCTTCACATCCTTACTAGAGATTTTATTATTTCCATCTTATAGATGAGGAAACTAAAACTCAGAGAAGTGAAGTGGTTTGCGCAATATCATTTAAGTGGTACAGCCAGGCTTTGAACCCAGGTCTGTCTGATTCGTTCTCTTCCCACTCTGAAGCAACAAGACTGTGCCTGAGTGTTTGTGTGTGTGCACGGCATTTGAGAGAGAGAGAAAGAGAGGGGTCTATATTTATATCTATATGAAATTGGGACCACACTTTATATATGGAGAAAGTCTGGGTTCCACAAAAGTTAAACATAGCATTGCCATATGATGCAGCAATTTCATGCCTAGGTATATACCTAAAAGAATTCAAAACAGGGACTCAGACACTTAACATCAATGTTCATTGCAGCAGTATTCACAGTGACCAAAAGGTGGAAACAACCCAAGTGTCCATCAACTGATGAATAAACAAATTGTGGTATGTACATGCAATGGAATATTGTAGCCATAAAAAGGAACGACGTTCTGATGATATATGCTACGACATGGATGAGCCTTGAAAACATTATGCTCAGTGACAGAAGCCAGACACAAAAAGACAAATATTGCATGATTTCACTTAAACGAGGTGCCTAGAATAGGCAAATTCATAGAGTTAGAAAATAGAATGGTGGTTACTAGTGGTTGGGGGAGGAGAGATGGGGAGTCATTGCTTAATATAGAGTTTCTGCTTTGGGTGATAAAAAGATTTTGGAAATAGATAGTGGTAATGATTACACAACATTGCGAATGTACTCAATGCCACTGAATTATACACATAAAGATGGTTAAAATGGCAAACGTCATGCTATATATATCTTACCACAATAAAAAAGAGGTATGACGTGATTAAAAGAGTCAAACAGACCTAGGTGTGGATCCTGCCACCTGTGTAAATTGGGCAAGTGATGTAACATCCTTGAATCTGCTTTCTCGTTTTCAAAATACAGGTGATGACACCTAACTCACTAGGTGGCTGTGGAATGTAAGTTATTTATCCGGTGCCCAGTACAGAGGGTAAGCCCTGGCTGAATGTGCCGGTGGTGCAGGCGGTAGGAGTGGGTAACCATCAGCGCTGATGGTCCGGACCAGAGGGGCTCACACGTGGATGGGTGTTTCTCACCACACACACCAAGGAATGGTTAAATGATAACTAAGATTTTGTTCTCGTTTTGGAAGAACTTTTTCAACAGAATGCCAGGGAAAAGCCAGGTGTTTGAAAAATGTGGCTGTGTTAAGTTAAATGAGCCTTTTTTGGACTCCAGATGGGAGCATAGAACTGTTTGAAACCCCAAGGGTCTGCTCGTGTCGATTTTCACACGGCTGAAAGACGATTTGACCACAGTGCAGAGGAGCCGCGCCGTGCTCTTGCAGCCAGCTCGTTGCTACTCTTTGGGAAAAGAAGAGATGTTAGAGCAGAAACTCACAACCCTTGGAAATGGGAGGCTTGTGACAGAAGCGTCTTCACAGGCCTTCAATTATGGCATCACAGAGGTGGCATGCTAATGACAGAGCTCTCAGACGACTCCCTCCAGCCAAGTAGAGTCATCCATTGCTCCATGTGACAGGAAATTGAGTTCCACGGTGAGAGAACTGCTGGAACATACCTACCAAGTTTCAAAGGTTCCACAGAAAGCGTTTAAACGCATCTAGCTATCATACTGTTTGATTTCTGTGCTCCATAGAGTGCATGATCACCCCCACCCCCATATATATTAAATCTGCTTTCAGTGCGTGTTAACATTTTCTTGAATAAGTTATGCCAAATTCTTACGGGTATTGGCTGCAGCCCCCTAATAAAGCACAGCTGTAGACCTGGAAACTTGTCCTTTGAACATTTGGAAGCATCTCTGCGGGCTTCTTCCTTTGCTTGAGGCACATATGGCCACTGAAAAATAATGTGCCTTTTAATTTAACACTTTGTTGTCTAAAGGAACTATTTTATGGACTTGAGCGTTAATTTATTTAGTGGCTCCCCCACGATCTGCAAGAGTGAATATACCTCCTAAAAGTCAGCCTTAGCCCCTCCACGTCCCTTGTGTGCTAGGTGCCAGTACTTCCTTCAGGAATGGTTAAATATCCCTTTTCTTAATTTTCCATTGAACTGGAAGTAAATAGGTTTTCAGATGGTAGTTAATGTCTCACACTGATCATATGTATGATACTTGCTAAAATTAAGCAGATACGTTGTATAAAAAAGCAGACTAATCACTATCATCCAACTATTCATAGATAATTATTGTTATGTTTTGGCGTATAACTCTCCAGACTTTTTTTTAAGGCATAAATATCATTTTTTTTTTTGCAAAAATGGGATCACATCGTACATAGTTTTTAAACTTGCCTTTATCAAATACCAATATATTGTGAAGGTCTTTCCATAACATATGTAAAATGGCTGCTTAGGTTTTACCATGTGGATTCCACATAATTTATTTAACTAGTTTTCTACTATTGGACTTTTAGGTTATTAATCTTACAACTTATTACTAGAATTAGGTCCAGCTTCATTCATAGAAAATTCCAAAGAATGGTGGCTTAAACAAGATGAATATTTATTTCTCACTGATGTAATACAGTCCAGAGGCGGGCAGTCCGGGGTTCAGATGGCATCGTCAGGGACTCAGGAGTCTTCCACCTTTTCATTCCATCATATTTTAAGGATAGCTTCTGTCACAGTTGGTGTTGTGTCGCTATAACAGACCATCTGAGGCTGGGTGATTTATAAAGAAGAGGGGTTGATTTGGCTCCTGATTCTGGCAGCTGGCAGGTTCAAGATTGGGCAGCTGCATCTGGTGAGGTCTTCAGGCTGCTTTGGCTCATGGCAGAGAACAGAAGGGGAGCGGGCACGAGAGAGGAGATCACATGGAAAGAGAGGAAGCAAGAGAGAGCAACGAGGAAGCCCACTCCTTATACCCACTTGCTCTCTTGTGAGCAGATCCATTCCCACAGGAGCAAGAACTCAGGCACCCCCAAGGGAGGGCACTAATCCATTCATGAAGGATCCACTCTCATGACCCAATCACCTCCCACTAGGCTCTGCCTCCCAGACTGCCACATTGGGGATCAAATTTCAACATGAGTTTTGTTGGGGACAAACCAGACTATAGCAGCTTCCATCCCAAGGGTCACTTCTCAGCCCTGAATAGCTGCAGGAGCTCTAGACATTATGTCTAAGTTCTAGGTAGTGCAGAGGGCAAGGTAAGGAAGCGTGATAAGGGTTTTTCCCCAGCCAGGTCAGCGGCCTTTAAGCAGCCTCCCTGGAAGTCCCATAGGGCACTTCTGCTTTCCTGAAGTTGGCCATACTCCGCTGCAGGGGAGGCTGTGCAGAGGAGTCGGAGAGTTCCATTGCCCAGGAAGGAAGAGAAGAATGGCTGCTGTGTAGCCACTGGTGGTTTCTGCCACACTTGTCTTTGCCCTTATAATCAATGCTATCTATCACTTCTTGGCCTTTTGGCTAAAATCAGGTATAACCAATGCTATCATGTATCTTTTCTACTCAAACATTTTTACACATTTATGATTATTTCCTTAGGATTTATGCTGAGGAAATAATCATGCCAGGTCAAGGGTGAACATATCTAAAAATATAATCTATTTTTTGTTATTGCAAGAGCAATGTATGCTTACTGAAAAGAATTCAAGCTATAGTAGACAAAATATCTTAGTACATTTTGACACTCTGAACTGTGCCAATTCACATTATTCAGCGGGGTACAAAGGTGTCAATTACCCTAGATTCTTACCATTTCCTCTTGTCCTGTTTTCTTAACAACCAGTCTGATATGTAAAAAATATATAAATTTGTACTTCTTTGATTCCATACCAATTCCCTATTCCAGTCCTTTGCCCATTTTTCTATTGAGGTACTCATTTGAAAATAATTTTAAAGGATTCTTGATATATTTGATATTTACCTGATGATTACCATAACTTCTAATACTTTTTCATGTTTTCACTTTCCCTTTTACACTGTTTTTGTCATGCAAAAATTTAAACTTTATATACTCAAATCTATCCTTTCATTGAAAGTTTTCCCTTTTGCGTAAACGCTAACACTTAAAAGAAGAAAATATATATTTGTTATTTTCTAGGTGAAAATTAAAAAGCTCTAAGTCGGCTCTGAAATTAAAGTCTTAGTGCTGAGAGCCAGCCATGGTAAAATAGGTAGTTTGTCAAAGAAGTAATCTCCCTCCTTTTCTTGTAGCACGGAGCTTTGTGCAGATTATCCAGAGGACAAAAATCAGTGTGTTCCAGCAATAAAACCGCACAGGTGAGCCTCACTTTCTACAATAGGTTTCTGAGAACTGGTATGTAAATGAAGCATTTGTTTTACTAGAATTCTATTTTCCTTTAATTTGCATTATGCTAATTTTAGGGAGGATTTTTCACAAACTAGAGTCTTAAATATTTATTAATTCAAATGGAGCCTCCGTGTCCCTGGGGAATGTGGAATTGTGGAGAGAACATGAACCTTGAGGTCCAGCAACCTGAGTTGAAATCCTACCAGCATTGATTACTTATGGGACTTTAGGCAGCTTATGTGACCCGGATGGGCCTCAATTTATCAGGGTGGTTTAAAGGATTAGAGGAGATAATAACATGAAAGCACCTAGCACCATAATTAGCTCACGGAGATGGAGACGATCGACAGGTGTTTCTCCAATCTGCCCAGAAACAAAAGAGTTTAAGTGCGTGGTACCTGATTGTCTCTTTTGTACTAAGAACCACTTTACAATGCAAGTACTCACGTGCTACTTTTTCTGTTTGGTAGTTTACATTTTCAAATATTAGGGTAGCCTAAATAGGACAGGACCTCCCTGGCCGTCCCTGCTCTCACCTTCAGCCTGGAGGCCACCCCTAGAATCAACTCCAAAACCATTGATAGATTTTTTTTAACTGAAATTGTTCAGTTAATGGGGGGTGCGGAGGGGAGCTTGGTTAATAGGTGCTACCTACAGCCACACGGCTAGCAAGTCCTGGAGCCAGCAAGCAGCCCCGCACTGTCGGACTTCTTCTCTTGCCTTTTAAGAATCCAAAATTGGTCCAGCTGCCTTAGACTGCACACCATCTTAAGATCCGTGGGGAGGGGAGGGTGAGGAGTTTTCATTTATGCTTTCACTGGATCTGGAGAAACTGAGGCCCAGAGAAAGAAAGAAAGGACATGTGTGAAACAGCCCAGTTAGTGGCAGAGCAGCCACCAGGCCTGCAGCTGCAGGCTCCCCAGCCTGAGCTCCGAGTCCTTCAGAGCTGATGACCTGACATGGTTAGTCGCCCACAGGTCTGAGCGTTGGAGGTCAAGACAATTGTTAGTTGCAGCCTGGAGAAGAGCCATTTCGTATCCAAGGGGAATAATATGCCAGATGAATAGGAACATCAGTGATTTGCATTTGCTCTGTGCTAATTTCTCTTGCAAAAGGTGAGCTGACTTCTTTAAGTCACAAGCTGGCAGATTTCAGTCTGTGCTATTTCTGAGGTCTTGGCAGCAGAGCTGACTCTCCATCCCAGATCTCGGAGAACTCTGAAGAATCTGGTGCAGGGTGTTCCTGTGAATTAGGATTTTGACAAGCATCAACAGAATCTGGGTGACATGGAGCGGAGCAGGAACGCGTGGTGAGCAGCTCAGGCCCCGATGTCCACATCGGCTTCCAAGAAATGGGCTGTTCAGCAGCCACAGGACTCAGGAAACCATTCGCAGGGCTCCTGCTGCAGAGACGGGCATGCAGGAGCATGGAAGTGAGGCCTGCTGGGGACAGGAGCCTCACCACGTGCCAGCTGTGTTCCTCCAGCTGTGGCGGGCATTGTTTATAAATATCACTTACCAATTATCCATCTGGGCCTGGCAGGTTCCATGAGTTTACAAGTAACATAGCTTTAATAAGTTCATCTCTGGAATTCACTGATCTAGAGCTTTGTTTGCTATCCAGGAAGTTCATATAATGCACATTTGTGTGATAAGTGGGTGGGTTGTGGTGTATGCTAGGAAAGGGTGATTAGATCCCAATATTTATTAGTATATTTAGAATGAATAAAAATTACTCTGGCACTGGCAAAATTTGCTCTGGATCCTTTCTTGAGCATCTTTTAGAATGCCCAAGCAGTTTAGTTGGTTCATCTGACTCTAAGGCCTCTGCTACATGGTCAGAATATTTGTGTCCTTCCAAAATTCATATATTGAAACCTCATTTCCAATGTAATGGTATTAAGAGGTGGCGCCTTTAGGAGGTGATTAGGTTATGAGGGTGGAGCTCTCATGAATGGGATTACTGCCCTGATGAAAGAATCCGAGAGAGCTGCCTTGCCCCTTCCATCGTGTGAGGATGCAGCAAGAAGGTGCCAGCTATAAAGCAGAAGGCTGGCCCTTAGCAGACACCGAATCTGCTGGCACCTTGATCTTGGACTCCCCAGTCTGTAGAACTGTGAGAAAAACATTTCTGTTGTTTATGAGCCACCCAGTCTATGGTACTTTGTAATAGCAGCCCGAACAGACTAAGACAACCCTGCCCCTAGTCCCTCCAGCTTCTAGACATAGAAGGTAAAAAGTTCTTAGAGACAGTCCCGAGTTCATGTTCACTTTGTGTTTCGGAGAGGGACCTTCTGAAACACTGTCCCTCACATCTTATCCAAGGGCCTAGTATCACGTTGGTTGTTAGCTGAGAATCAGAAGTCCCGGCTGGCCTGTGGTTAGGAGTCTCACAGTTCAGTGCGTGTCTGACCAGTCGGTGGGGTTCAGTCGGTCCACCTCAGACTGTCTCTCTGCGGGAGGCAATTTACATGGGGAAGAGAGACCTGCTCCAAGAGGAAGTTGTACACCCAGGAAGAGATGGGGACAGGGGAGGACAGGAGAACAGCATGTTGTATGTTTCAAGGATGAGCCCTCCCATGGGGCCTTTGAACTTCCTCTGAGTCCCTTGGAGAGGGTTGCAGGCACGAGCCAAGCCGTAGTGGCTGTGGCAGCACTGGCAGTGCCACCCAGGGCCTAGGAGACTCAGGGCAGCAGAGTGGGACAGAGGAGTGCCTCAGAGAGCTGCTCGGATGCAGTGGAGACCCCAGGGGACCTGGCCCTGCCCTGGCACCCAGAAGAGCACCCCCCTGGGAATATCTGTAGCCAGCACCCGGGCATGGCTGTCAGCGTTCCTACGGAAGGAACAAGGGAGGAGTCCCCACCCTCACTCAGCTTTGTAGAGAGCTGACACCAACTAGGGGGCCTGAGTAGAATACCAAAGGGCTGTTTGTGGCTCAGGTAAGCCACCCCAGGGTCTCTCAGCAGTAACTGGGTAGTACGTTGGATTTGGGGCCCAATTTGTATCACTTGTACAGCGCCTGGAGAAGGTCAGGCTGTTTGGAATTGTCTTTCTTTTTCAACTCAGGAAAGAGCAACCAAGAAGCGTAGGGGACAGTGGCAATGGTAACTGTCTCTGGCTTTGAGTCCCCACGCACCGTCATCTTTGGAACCCAACACCCTCAATATGTGCCCAGCTCTGCCCTTCCCCAGGGCTCTGGAATTCTTTCTATCATAAAGCATCCTTCCTGTCCTTCCAGGGATGCTCTGTCTTTCTCTCTGCTGTCCCCCACCTTCCATGCTGGCTGTTTGACGGTACTGTTGAGATTTCACCTTATTCTGTCCCATGGGCTCCAATTTCTCACATCGACCTGTGCTCTTTTACCATGGTAGGCCTTGGTGCCCACCCTGCCCCACCAAGGTAGAGTGCCTTCTCTCCATCGGAGTTAAACTTTTATTTGGTTCCTCAAAATATTATCTTTTGCCCCCAACCTTCTTACAGCCTCCTCATTCAAAGAACTTCAGAACAAACCAGGCAAGGTTGCAGGACGAGTGAATGGCTTTGCAAAGCGTCTCATGGAAAAGTTCTCCTCCCATTGGTAGTTAAAGAGGATCTTCTCCAATTCCTCCAGCTACAGGAAAATTTTCTACTCCATGCTCCTCTGCTTGGTGCTCGTTTTTCACATGCATTTTATAATTTCACTTCCTAACTCTTTAGCAGTTCTCCTTCCAGATTGGGATTCCATGAAACAATCTAACACTCCTTGTCAGGGATTTTCCTTTTGAAATATCTGGCAGTTACTGCTGTTTGTTTAAACTTGAAAAAATCAATGATTTCAAATTGCAAATTCGGTTAAAATTTACTTTGCGGTAATGTAGGATAATATTGCCAGAGTTTGGAAGCAGAAAGCAAATGAGGCAGGAAAACAAGATAATCGAGAGGATGATAGAACAGGATCTCTGATTAGTGAAGCACAATTACACGGAATAAATACAATATCGATTTTTGTGTAAAAATCACCCACAGAAGAAGGAAAAAAGAGAGCACTTCATCATTTTATTTTCATATCTGTTTTTCAAGATATTTGCAAGTTTTCTGAACTGTGTTCTTTTCATTTTGTTTTTGTTTTTAATACGTTTCTGATTTAGGTGATTGATATTGCTTTGAATGCCTTTCAATTCCTGATATTTCCTCTTTGGAAATATGTTTCTTCTGAACTCCCATAGCTCTGTGGCGGGTCTTTTTTTTGGCCATTCCTCACTTGTTACCTGCTGTTATAGGTATGTGTGTTCATAGCTTCACTTTCTTGCTAGGTTGTGAATTTATTGACGATAGATACATCCTTGTATATGCTTTATCAACAGTGAATTCCCCAGTGGTATGAGTAGGTGGAGTTCTTCTTTTAAGAATATGATTTTAAAAACTGAATTTTAAAATAATTTTGTAACGAGAATTTTCACATGGAATGCATGTTTTGGTGACTCTGAGATGGAGAATACATACTCCATTTATATCGTTAACAATTTGTAGGAGGAAAAGATGGATGTTTCAGCTGTGAGACTATTTTTTTTGAGTTAATTATATTTGTTTATAGTTCCCAGGGCATATGTAAGATTTAAAGAGCACATTGATACAAACATACACACACACCCTTGAAAGGAGTGGGGATCATCCCACTATGCCTTTGTGGGAGGGGAACAGATGCGGTCCCAATTCCGCACTGAGTTGAAGATTTGTAATTCCTGGAGGGCTGGGATCCTGGCTCTCAGGGGATGAGCTTGGTGACAGGGGCCCATTGGTGCTCATAGGCAGCAGAAACCCCCTGGGAGCCGGGAAGTCTGGCTTTGGGCTTTGTTAACCAGCAGGTCCTTCCTGCTATACCCAAATGAGAGCTCAAGGGAATGCAGAGATGGTTTCTTTTCCATACTTAGTTTTTGGTGTTTGATGAATTTGAATTTATCTGAGGACTCTGCACTTGATTTTTAGCTTAGCCCTTTTGAACCCAAGGATTCACTGAAAATTCTATTTGTGATCTTACAGAAAGAGTCATGACTATTTCTCTGGCACTTCACGGAAGACCATTGCTACAGGAAAGCTGGCTAATTTTCTTGGAGTTGCACATTCTTTTTTGTCCATTTCTTAGACAGGCGGTACACAGAGCAGAGGTCAGGTGCTTAGGGCTGGAGCCAGACCCACTTTGGATTAGGGCTCCACCACGTGGCAGCTGTGCAGGGCCCAGTTTCCCATGAAGCTAATGACGATTCAATTCCAGGGTCCCTCCTTTCCCAAGCCCCTTCCTAGGCCCTAGAGGGGCCCTAGCCCTGTGGCCAACAAAGTCAATCAGTTAAGACTCTTTCTACTCTGGCTCTGACTTCCTCTCGGTCTCTCTTTTCCTTGTAGAGGGTGGCAGTGGAATGCTCAAGGGCATTTTGGGGATCTGGGTAAGGGGCAGTTGAGTGGGGAATATGCTGCTTTAACTACAATTTAGAAAGTAATTTTAGAATGTGCCAATAAAACAAGTGAAAAATTACAGCTCCAGATTTTCACATAAGTGAATTGTCTATTTTTTTGTGGTCATCTTTAAACTCATTAAAGAACTGAAAGAAAATTCCTATAAAGATATAACATGAAATAGACGGAGATGAGCAGTACAGTTTAATAGACACTGAAAGGAAATCACAACAAACGTTTTTCAGAAAATATCTCACTCATTAATTAATAGAAAGAGAAGTGTTATTCATTCATTTACAACAAGATGGAAATATTGACTGGAAATAATGAAGATGCTCTTGGGGTTTTGATAATCCAATTAGTGAAGAGGAGGGAACCACATGAACACATTGGGAAAAGATTTAAATTTCTTGCCAATTTGACCCAGAACAAAGGTAACGTGAAATTCATAACAAGTCACTATAGTGAAGAGGTCTGTTGACAACAAACAGCTTAATGATGCTGTCAACTCAGTGAGGTTGATTCAAGATGAGTCATCGACAGGAAAACTTGGAATGTCCTGAAATCTTACAGCTCAGCTATGAAAGAAACTTAACGGAGCTTTCCCCCATTTGACGACAGCATCCCTAAGGATTTACCCACTATCATGTGTAACGAGTCATGCAGCTGGAAACCATGAAAACAAATTTTGATCAACCACACTACAGGAAAGAAATTATTTTTCTCTCTTCTTTACATAAAAAATGTGGCCAACAAATGTAAGAAAAAAATATAATAGAAGTAAGTCAAGTAGATGATAAGAAAAATCACTGTTATTTTTCTGGATTTTATGATATTTGTAATACTTTTTTTACATTTGTAATTTGTTGCAGTTTCTTTCTTCACTCTAAATAGATATTAACTTACATGCCTAAATTAGTATTTGTCATTTTATGTTCTTTTCCTCAAACTAAGCGCACCCACAAACTGTGTAAGTTTTAAGCCCCGTAAAACCTGGATCTGCCACACAGCTGCGTGACCCTGAAGAAATGACGCGCGTGTTCTGACTCTCAGCTTCCTCATGACAGACTGGGGTGGTACAGGCTCCTGATTATTAGGTCACGAGGTTTAAATGAGATAACGAAGATGAAGTGTTTATCGCGGAAGATGTGGAAAGCACTCCTCATTTGTATCGTAAGCTCATTCTCTCAGCAGACGTGGATTAAGCACTTAAAGGTTCAGGCACTGCAGCCTTAGCAAAGAAAGAGATGGGAAAGTCCCTGCCCTTAAGAAGCTTATGTTCTGGTTTATTCTAATTATTATGGTTGTTTACGACTCTCAGGACAGGGTCTCTCTGTGCTCCTACTTCTCTTAAAATAGTTCCTATCTCCTACCTTTTCCAAATTAAGCAAATAAAGTTAATTTGTTTGGAAAATTCAGTAGCCCCTTTTAGGTATGTGGTCACCCCAGTGACTTCGCAAAACCAGAGCTGGAAATGGATGACTCCACGTCCACTGTGATCCTGCGGTAGAGTGAGCTCGGCAGTCACAGTCTGCAGCTTGGCATTCTGAGAGGTCAGGGATAGAGGCAGAGCAGCTGAGCATGGAGCTCACGCAGTCCCTTGAAAGAGGCCTTCCTAGTGGCTCTCATTTCTCGTAACCTTGGGAGACTCACAGTACGAGATCTTGAGGAACTGGGTCACAGAGATTACTCACTTCTCTATGGGGTTACTTAACCTTGTATGTAGGCTTTTCTGGGATAACCATCATTTGGAAAATACTGTTTCCTGCACTAAGAGCTTCCCAAAGCATGGCTTTCTCAAAGCTGGAGAGGAGTCAGGAAAGGAGGCTGCACACAAGATTCTGAGGACTGTAGGTTTGTTTTCCACTTTGACCCTTTGAATCCAAGCATCTGCTGAAATTTATTTATAGGTTTACAGAAAGGGTTTTGGTTATTCTACAGCAGAAGCCCAGTGTACTGGCTTTGGTCCAGTTTTGGAAAGCTGAAATATTTGACTCTTTTTGTTTTATTTTAGGAGTGTGCTGTACTGGTAGAATCAAATGAGGAAGCAGTGAATTGTGAACACAATGCTATTTTTAAAATCTTAATTTTATTTTGAGTGTGGTGACTTGGTTGGAAGTCTGATAATCACTTGGTCATTTAGAGACAGATATATTCAATTATCAAGGCCTGAGATCTAAAGAATCTACTTATTCTCTTCTAGTGCTATGAGTTTGTTTTTGACACCTATATCCCGTGAAGAGACTGTGAGTTCCAGATGACTTGTCCTGCACAGCCCCAGGTACAGACTGTGAGCCCCTGCAGGAAGGAACCTCATCCACTAAGTCCTAAGAATCAGCATGGTGCCTGGCACTTACTAGGTGCTCAATAAATATTTCTTGAATGAATGAATAAGTGATGAATGAAGGAAGGACCAGGTCGGTTAACAGCATTTCCAAGATGAAGAAGAAGGGCTCTTCTACCAAAATAAATTCATATGGTATCCACTTAAGGCATGCTAAAGAAGACTCAGTTAAATAAAATTTACTTCAAACATAAATGTTGTCCTTTGAGACTGAACCTTTTCCTGTGTTGATACAGAGTCAAGTACTTTGCAACTGTAGAGGCATTTATCCAAATGAGAAACATTTAAGTATGTATCAGAGTAACTAAACTGTTTGCTAGGAGTCAGTATAGACCCATGACTTAGCCCATGGCATTTAAGTTAGAGAGTCTGGGTTCTAAACCCAGCTCCAACACACACTGGCCGAGTCGTCTCGGCTAAGTTACCTAAGCTCTCCGAGTTTTCTCATCTCTATAACGGGAATAATATTAATGACTTCACAGGGTTATTGAAAAGATTCAATAAGATAATGCATGGCACTAAGTAAGTGCTCAACAAAATTTTCTCCTCTGCACCTCCTCCCCTCCCTCTCCTGCCTCTTCCTCCTTTCCCTCCTGCTAATTAACCTTGGGGTTGGCGATTTCCCCACCTCGTTTCAGCCGATCTCCAGCAAGCAAGTTAGCATCTGGGGATGGCTGGGGAAACTTTCTGTAGGCCACTGTTCAGCCCCACCTGGCAGTAACATTTTTGCATAGGCTTTGAATGTTCAGAGAGGAAACACATAAAGATTCTTATCCTCAGATTTTATAAGAGTCCAGCGCTCACAATTTTGTTCATTTAATTAGTGATCAGCCCCTCCTACACCCACCCTTACCCGAGCTGGATTTTGCCAGCGTTTCAAGTCCTCTGGGAGTGCTCTGTTCTCCTTTCCCTTCTTGGCATGCAAACCTACTTTTAGTTTTCCTTTTAAGAGATTTTCCTGGGTGAGAAATTGACATTGAAGACAGTTTCCTATGGGTTTGGGCCTTGAAGGTGACTGACTTTTGAAATGCTCTTAGTGATGTAGAGAAACCAAGCGAAACTTGCCCTTCTAGAGAGATCCCACAACTCTCCCAGGCAGCCCTACCTCCTAGCTCCTCCCTGTTAATTCAAGGTCAAGCTCATCTGTGGTGGTGGCTTGATTTTGCTCATTTTGTACATTATTTATGTAATATGCGGGTTGTGAGGGAGTGCGGCTGTAGATGATTCATAGGCAGAAGTAGTTAGAAACAGATTGCAGAAGCTCAGCTCCTCTTCCTGGGGTGTCCACCACCCCCAAGCTGCTTCATGTGCTGCCCCCTGCATGCCCTGCTGCGGCGCCTGGGGCTAAATGCAGTCCTCGCCCCTGGCAGCCTGGGGGGCCGCAGGGCACACCGGCCCTTCAGAGGCCCCAAGCCTGCAACAGATTCTGGGGACACACTCACCTACCAAGATGTAACTCTCATAAAAAAACCTGAACCATAAAATAGCATAAGGAATTCTAAAAAAGTTATGATGACTACTTCAATGCTTATTTTTTGAAATATCAAGTTTAAAAAAAAAGTTTCTCATTTTTGTGTTGCTGCCCCTGCCTTTCTAGGATATGCCTGGCACCTGTGCTTTGCCTGCCTGGTCGCTGGGCAGCCCAGGGACCAGCAGGCATGCTCTTTTCTCATGGTTAAAATGCAAAGGAACCTTTTCTCAACATTTTAAAAGTTTTGTCCCCGCCAGGAGACCTGCCTTCAGGTGACATCTAACACCCTCTGATGCACTGGAAGAGCACAGGCTGTGGAGTTAGACAGGCTTGGTTAGAAGGCTCATTGGTTCTGTGTATCTATGGTGAAAATAATGCCCTGGAATAAAGCCCACCCAAACCTCCATGGCACACAGAGCATTTGTTGCTCACGCTTCAGGGGTGGTCAGCGAGGCAGCTCTGTTGACCTTGACTGAGCTTACTCGCATATCTGGGGTTAGCTCACAGCCGGTCTAGGATGGCCTAGGCTAGAGTGACGGGGTGTCTGGACTCTGTGCCACACATCTCCCGTCCTCCAGCAGGCTACCCCGGCATGCTCTCGTGCAATGGCAGAGCCAAGAGGGAGGCTAGGCCCAGTCGTGTGAGCACTTTTCAAGCCTCTACTTGTAACACATTTGCTCACATCCCACCGGCCAAAGCAAATCACATGGCCAGGCCCGGAGTTGGAGAGGATAGACATGTTACATGAGAAAGAGCTTGGAAACAGGGAAGGATAAAGAATTGGGGTCATTTTTGCAGTCTATTACACTGTGTGGCCTTAGAAAAGTTAACTGACCTCTCTGAGCCCCATGTTTCCCTTCTCTTGAAAAAGAGCTCCTGTAAGCACAAGAAAGACAAGTATCGCATGTTCTCACTCATACGCAGAAGCTAGCAAAGTAGGTCTTATGAAGAGAGAGAGCAGATTGGTGGTTACTAGAGACCAGGAAGGGGAGGAGTGGGGCATGAAGGGGGAAAACAGAGTATAAATGTGTTTATTACCACCGAACTGTGTACTTAAAAATGGTAAAGATGGTAAATTGTATATGTAGACTTTATCTCAATAAAAAATAATTTTTTTTTTTTTTAAAAAGGGCTCATGATCCCTAGCCAACAAACCGGTGTGTGAATCAAATAAAAGAATTTGGTTAAAGGGGTGTGATTCTTGGCCATTTCAGCTTACAAAAGTGCAGAGAAACTGGTATTAACCATGTTTCCAGGCTAAGGAGAGTGAGTGCATACCCATTTGGCTGGTTTCTCCATTAGCAGATTAGGAATTGTATTAGTCAGGATTCTCCAGGGAAACAGAACCAACAGGGTGTATATCTATAAAGAGAGATTTATTTTAAGGAATTGGCTCATGTGATTGTGGAGACTTGGTGGGTCCAGAGCCAGATGGGGTGGCCAGCAGGAGACTGAGGAAGAGCTGCAGTTCAAGTCCAAGGGCAGTCTGCCACTGAATTCCTTCTTGCTCAGTGAAGGTCAGTCTTGGTTCTATTAAGGCCTTCAGCTGATTGCATGAAACCCACTCACATTATGGAGGGTAACCTGCTGTACTCGAAGTCCACCCACCTAGATGCTAATCTCATCCAAACACCCTCACAACAACATCCAGAATAACGTTTGACAAAATATTTGGGCACCATGGCCCAGCCAAGTTGACACACAAAATTAACCATCAGGTACATGGGCTCAGTCTGTAATGAATTATTAGTTGAACAAGTATTTATTGAGTGCCTACTGTGAGCGTGGCACTGTGTTTATCCATCAGAGTATAGCAGTTAATAAACTGTTAACCCTGCCTTCAAAGCACTTACATTTTAGTAAGAGGTCATTATGCATGTAAACGACAAAGCCAAATGCTACAAGAGCTGCCATTCCTGGAATGTACTTCCTGAACCCAGCTTTTTGCATGCTTCATCTCACGTCATCCCCACGACACACCTGCCGGGGAGGCATTGTGACCCCTGCTTTGCAGATGAGGACGTGAGGTTTGCAAAGGAGGTTAAGCGAGCGTTCTGGAGGTCAGATGGCTGGGAAGTGGCAGAGGCAGGACTGAGTTTACATCTGCAGGATGCCCGAGCCCAGGCTGTTGGTAGCTTACCTGTCCCTCATGCCTTTGGACTGTGACTTCTCACAGACTGGAGAGAGGAGGAGCCCGAGGACAGTGGGAGACTGAGGTCGCCTGGAAGGCAGAATGTTGGAAGCTGGGGAGGGCATCTCCGCTGCTGTCTGTGAGACACTCGTGTCCTCCTGCCCCAGCGGCTGGTTTGCTTTGCCACTTCCAGAGCCTCTGGGATGGGGCAGCAAACGGGCCACCAACACTGTCCTGGAGTCTGAAAGTCCATCTTGGGAAGCTACCCTCTCAACGTCCTTATCTTTTAAAAGAATAAATGAGTGTGTGTCTGTGTATAGACAGAGAGAGGGAGGATGTGAGCCCTTTCCAGTAAAGCCACTTCTTTATTTATCTGCCCAGAGACATGCTCTGGATGAGTGTGTGTAGAGACACACATATGTAACATTTTCAGACTTTATCATACTTGCAAACTGCTCTCAGCAGGCATGCAGATGGAACTGTATGCTAATGGATACGGGGGAAGCATGCTCCCCACCTAAGAACTGCTCCTATGTATGTTCAAGGCAAGCTATCATCTAAGAGACTACTTTCTCTCTCTCTCTCTTTAACCTCTAAGCCTTAGCTTGTCTACAAAGGGGCTTCTCTCCTTAGCAGGTAGCTCTGGGTGGAACATGGCTATGTGCACATTAGCGGTTGGCCTGGTGCGTGCTGGCCGGAAAGCATGACCTGGCACACAGATGCGAAACCTGTGGAGGCGGGGGAGAAGGGAGCGCTTTATGTAAGTGGTTTTTAGACAGATGGAGGATTCATTTTAGTTGCATAAAAGGCAATCTTTCTTGAGTGGAGATGTAGGTCTTTTTGCAAACCTGTGCTAGATAGATCTTTGCTGCTGTGGCTTTTCTAAATGTCCCCCTATTTCCATGACAATTGCTTGGTGAAGTGTGGAGTTCTATGCGGGCCATTTGTGTGCTCAGCATTCCCTCTGCTCAGGAAAAGTTCACCCCAGTCCTGATGGTGCCACTGGAAGAGTTTTAAGCCAGGTTGTAGCTGAAACAGTGGTTTTGAGAAATGGACAGGTGGATGTTTACAACATGGGGCATCAGGAAGATCGAACAAAACGAGTTCACAGCAGTGGTTTTCAAGTTGTTCCTCAATGGAACCTCAGGGAACCTATTGAGCTCTGAATCTTTCCTCCATTAGAGTCCACCATTGAGAGATCCTCCACGTCCTCCCAGAGTAAGCATCCCTGGGACTCAGAGGAGCAGGGTCCAGTATCTCCATCTTCAGAACTCATGCTGGTACCATATTTAGTGGCCCATAGCTCAGGGACTTGGAGGGAAAAAGAGGAGGCTGGATATGCTTTGGGCTGAAGATTCTGAGTATAAAAAGAAAAACCCCGGCTTGGACCATTTGGTTCCTATGCAGCTATAATCAAGGTGAAATTGCTTATCCCAGCTGTTTATTAGCAACAAGTGAGTAAAACCTGGTCTTCTCCAGCAAGAAGCCGCTTACATCATCTCACTGTTCTCTCTGTAGGATGAGATTTTCCCAAGAAAGAACAAAGAGTTTGACGTAATGCACAGGAAGACCCTTTTTGTCCAAGCTAGTTCTATGCTGAGTGGAAGGAAGTTCCCCTCAGGTGTGGGCTTTTGTAAGCACAGTGCCGATTTTGTGAATTGTAGCCAGTGTTCTTCGCAGAGAGGCACACGATTAATGTTTGCTGGGTGGGTGAATGGCTGTGCCGAGGCCAGCCAGAGAGGAGGACCCCGCGGCCAAAATAATCCCCACCGACTGTGAACAACGCAGTATGTGACTGCAGTGCTTGTGCAGGCTGCTGGGGACAACTGTCTCGGGAAGGAGGAGGGACACCGGCCTCGGCCTTTGTCACTGGCTCCTGCACACTGCATGTCAGAGAGATCTGAAGCAGAGATTTCCTTCTCTGGCCCATCCCTCTTCACCCTTCACCGTGTATTTCTTTCTTGGAACTTCCGTCCTCCCCTGTAAGTATCACGTTGTTTTTTTAGTCTCTGTGCCTGTGCATGTGTTGTCACCTCTGCCTGCAATGCCTGCCCGCTCTCCTGGTGGACTCTGGCTCGGCCTCCGTCACAGATCTTGTGTCTCGTCCGAGCCGTGTGGTGTGAGGCTGGCCTCGGGCTCGGGATCCAGCCTGCCTGGCTTTCCCTCTGGGGCTGCTGCTGAGTAATCCCGGACCTCAGTTTTCATCTGGAAAACAGGACTCACATCAGAGGATTGTTAAAAGGATGGAATTAGTAAATTCACACCAAGTACGTAGACAGAGCCTGGAGCACAGCACTTGGGACCCATCAGTCAGCATCAATATTGTGATTCCGATCTCTTCCGCACCCCTGCCAGAGTTTTCTCCTTTGTTTCATAACACTTTGCTCTTGGATTTTTTTCCAACTCAGCTCCTTGGCTGGCCCATTCCCTTGTTCAACAACTGTTAGGGGCTCCCTAGCACCCACACAATTACATTTAAGCTCCTTAGCAGAATTTAAGGTTTTTCATTTTCCAGGCCAATCAATTTTGAGAACATATTTTCCCCACTACTTCCTGATCCACACCTGATGTCCCTACCTCCATGCGCTCTGTCTTTGTTCCCAAATGAGTCTCTGCTCTACCACCTCCCAGCTCTAGCTGGCTCCTGTGGCCCTGCCCTTGTCCCACCTCCACCTGCTCAGGCTTCTTCACGTGCGTGCCAGGGTAGGCCTTCCTGGGTCTGCAGCCTTCAAACACTCTTGGCTTGGTTCTAGAGGTCAGATTCTGTGCTCACATTCAGAAAGGCAGCTCACTCCTTGGATCAGATTCCAAGATACGTTTGTACGTTGTAGCAAACTGAAACCCATCAGCTTTAAAGCTTATAAAAGGTTAATGCTTCATCGTCACTCAAAGTGCCCTGATTTGCTTGCCTTCTTGTGACATCTATTTTATCACACTGAATTTGGTTTCTTCAAGGGCCAATATCGGTCATCTGGAGGGGTTTTAATTTAGAAAATATGAAGGCAGCTGCTTATGCTGTAGAGAGGGTCACGGCATCTCATTGTCCCTGAGTACGCATGGCTTTTCAAATCGTCATTTAGCGATCCATATGTAGCAGAAAATGCTTATCATATGATGTTAGAGGGAAATAGTCAGAATGCAAAGTTGCACTTACAATATGATTATAACTATGCACCAATCTTGGGTCAGAACTAGAAAAGGTGTAGCCTAATGAAACTAGCTTGATTTGTTGGGGAAGTGAGACTATAGATAACTTTTTTCTTCCTTCTACTACTGTGTTAATGTTCCTGCTATTATGTAAAATAAAAACATCAATAATATTAATAGATGCCATTTGTGATGGTATATTAAAAATATAATAAGCACATACTTAATCTGAGCCACTGATCTCTGTATTACCTCACTTAATCCTTCTAACACAGGGTGGAAAACCTGCGGCCTTAAGGCCACATGTGGCCTTCTGGGTCCTTAAGTGCAGCCTTTCTGACTGAATCCAAATTTTATAGAACAAATCCTTTTATTCTTATTAATACATTTTTGTTCATTTTTACATTTTTATTTTATTTTTAAAATACCAAAGAATGAAATAAGTTTCAACAAAATAATTCTCCCAGATTGACTGGCCCAATTAGAACATTAGTAAGCCATAAAGGCTAAAATGATGGCTGCTATGCTCATGGTTTAGTGCCAATGTCCCCTGCCTGACTGGTGCCACTCCTGCGAGGCTGGTTGGTGAGAGTTTATGGGGATCAAGTACACCAGCCTGATATCAGCTTTTGACAATGGTGCACTGTGTTTCTGTTTGAAGTTGAATATGTGAATAGTTGCACAGCTCGACCATATTTTTTAATTCTGTCTGCTTAACAGCCCATCATGTCAAAGAAGACCAAGAGAATGCTGAAAACAGATTTTTAAATGAGGATTGGAAATTGCAATATTATCTTATTTCTGCAAAGATAAGATGATTTGCTTGTTTGGTGATACCGCAATATCAACGTTAAAGAAATCCAACGCTCATCAACACTGTAAGACTCATAAGGACCACAAATATTTCCAATTAGAGGGAGAGGCATGAAAGGTTGTATTACAGAAATTAAAAGATGAAAAGCAAAAGCAAAGACAATTCTTTCAGGCAGCAATGAGACCTGGAAATAGTGCCACTGAAGTAACTTATATTGTAGCTTATATAGTCAGGGGAAAAAGGGAAGCCATTCAGTGATGTAGAAATTGTGAAAGAATGTCTTGTCAAAGTCATAGCATGCTTAGACTATTGTAGTCTAATGTTCCAAAGTACAAGCAATTCCCTCTTTCAGGAAGAACCATAACTGATCGCCAGCATGAACGAAACTTCAACTTAACAGACCAGCTTCACACGATACTTCAGAAGGAAAATACACATTGTTCAATCACTTTAGATGAATCAACTGACACTACTGACTCAGTTCAGGTTTTAGACTTCATTTGGGTCATAACAGAAGATTTTCTTTGCCATGAAGAGTTACTTGCTTTGGGCACTCTTGCAGACAGAACACGGGGAATAGATATCTTCGACAACTGTCAAGATAAATATTGGGAAGTTGGACTGAATTTGGTAAGTTTAGTGAGTATATGTATGGATGGTACACCTTCCATGACAGGAAAACATGAAGAGTTTATTGCACAGATTAAAAAAGTATTAACAGATCCAGCTGCTCTCTTCTTTTTTCATTGTATCTTGCATCAGCAAAATCTCTGAGCTAAAGCTATTAATACTATTTTGAGTGACACTTTGCAGTAAGTTATAAGTATTGTTAACTGTATTCATGCAAATGCAACACAGCATCATCAGTTTCGTAACATGCTAAAGTTGAATGATGACGTATTTGGTGTGGATTTGACATATCATTCTAAAATGCGTTGGCTCTCACAGAGGGATGGGTGTTAGCCAAAATTTTACCTCTGCAAGAACAGATAATTAAATTTTATGAAAAACGGAATAAGCAATGTGAATTATTGAAAGAAGATTTCTATAGAAGTGCAGTATTTCTGTGTGATATCATGTCAAATCAAAATAACGTGAATATTTCTTTGCAAAGTAAAACTAAGGTCTATATTATGTTATGTGGCCAAAAAAAAAAAAAAAAAAAATCCAAGCATTTTGAAAAAAGCTATCTTTTTTCAAAATATTTCTTCAAAAGGAAATTTCAGATGAACATTTTCCCCAGTTAGCAGAGGTCGTTAGTGAGCAGGATGATATACATGAATCATTTGAAGAATACGCAGCTGTTATAGGCTATTAATTGGAGACTACAATGAAAGGTTCACTGACTTTGAGAATCATGATATAAGACTGAAATTAGCATTTCAGCCTCACCTAGTTGAAATCACCAGGCCACCTAAAGAACTACAGGTTGAATTGATTGAGCTCTCAGTAGATGGATTTTTAAAGCCATTGTTTGATGCTAAGAAAGATCCAATTGAAATATGGAAAAATGCAGTAGAATACCCACGCCCTCAGCACATGACTGAAAAACGCTTTCTTGCTTTTCAACCACTTATTGCTGGGAATCTACATTCTCCTACCTAACCCACATCAAGATGCCCTTAAGGTGACAAATGACTGTTACCTATCTAGAGGATCAGCTGAAACTGCGGACCTCCATGCTGCAACCAAATATTCAAATGCTGTCCAACAAAAAGCAGACACAAGGAAGTCATTAAAAGGTTAGTTAACTTTAACATTAACAAATAGTTTTCATTTTTGAAATTATTAAGTACATAGGAGTCAGATTTTCACAAAGTAATGTACATTTTCAAGTATATCTAATTGAAGTTTCTTGAATGCAGCCTTATTTGGTTGATTATAGCTAGATTAATGCAATCTTCCAACATGAGAGGTTCCCCACCCGTCTAACACGTCTGTGAGGAGGGAGTGTTTACCCCTGTTTTATTCATGAGTAGTCACACAAAGCGCCACATCCACCAGGGGACAGATGAGTGAGTTGCCTTCTACCCTGTAGGACCTCCCTGTGCACCTGTTCTCTCAACCTCTCTTGCTTTTTTCTTAAAACAAAGCCAAGCCACCTCTCATGAATCAGCAATACAAGCACAAGAAAAATCAGAGACTGTGAAGAAGGAAAAAACTCAGACTTACGGTTTTCTGACATTGTTAGGGCTATTAGGAGATAATCCAGAAGTTCCTAATATTTTCATTTGATTCAGGTATTTAATATTGTGATACAGTCTAGGTTTATTTAAAAACAATTTTTTTATAATAGTTTAGGAGTGATTGCAATCTTCCTTGGGCATTTAGTTCTGTCATGCTGACAACTTTATGAGGGGTTTGTGATGGGAATGCAACTGAGCTAGTAGAGAGCTATCTTTTAATCATTCATTTATTCATTTGCTTACTAATTCATCTAGTAAATATTTATTGAAAAACAACCATATGAAAATCCTTCCTTGTACATTTGTTATAAAATCATAGTCAAGGACATTGCCTATTATGTGTGTCAATGTTCTATGTACAAAGTTCATATAAACAATTTCTTTCAGAATTAAGTTCCAGAAAAACACCTTAGCTCACTTGGATTACACCCAAGCCTTCTCCTTTCAGATAATAGCCACTTAACATTGTGTTTCCCGTTTTGCCCTGGCTGCCAGGAAACTCAGGGATACTCTTTATGCTCAATCACAAGCATCGTATTAACCTCATGGTTGGTATATGTATCTCTTTCTCCTTTTATGGCCCTGAATTTCTGCTTTATAACCTTAGTAATCTACATATCTATTCCTTGACAGCCCACTTCAATTATTTTTAGAAAAAGGTCATGGGAGTGGGCCAAAAATACAAGGCACAGTGCTAGACATTCTCATCCAGTGCCTATCAGTGGGAACTAGACAGCAGGGATGATTGCACAATATTGTGAATAGACCACATGTCACTGAATTTCACCTTTTAATATGGGTAATTTATGTTAGGTGAATTTTACATCAACAAAGAAATTTAAAACACAAAAACCCTCTCAGTGATCAACTGACTTTGATGCTGATGATGACAGTGGTGACTAGTCTCTAGCTGAAGACAGAGTGCTTCGTGGTGGCCAGTGGGAACCACAGGAGGGTCCTCCAGGGAGTCGGCCTCCTGGCTCCAGAGGAGCAGCAGTCAACGTGGGCAATGTGCGGAAGGCAGCCATGCAGCCAGCTGAGGGACTCTCTGCCCCATTTCCATACTCTCTTCAGTCATCTTAAAAAATAAAACAACAAAAACCTTCGTTATTTTCATTTACATAAACAGAAACATTCATTGTGGAAAAATCAGCAAGATGACAATAATAATAATATACCCGTAAAAATCATCCATATTTCTAAGAGCCAACTGGAATCACTGACATTCTGTGCCACCTTCTGGACTTCTGCATTGATCTATCAATGATACATTCGATCATCTGTTTTGTTTTCTAAAGTGTGGCCCCCAGCACCCCATCTCACTGTGAAGTAAGTTCAGAAATGGATCACCCTAGCACCTCTTCTTGGAGATTCATGATATACATTAGCATACTATTAATGAAAGATCTGAGAAACTCAGTAGCTGAGAAGCTCGTCTCACTGTGATTAATCTAGAGTTTTTCCAAAGCACTTGAGCATGAAATCCTTACTTTCTGTAACTCAGGGAACTAATGCAATGTTCCATGGGAACTGATGAAGCTGAGGAACACCGGATCTTAAGCCCTAGGTCATATTTCGTCTGCATAGTTGTACTCGATTGCTTAAATTGCTTCTATGGTATAAACATCTCTCTCTGTCACTTACATTCTCTTAAAACATAATTTTAAACTATTACATAAAATTCTATTATAGGAGTGTCCCATGGCTTGTGGAACCAATACCCTATTGCTGGAAGTTTGTATTTTTCCCACTTTTGGCTTTCATAATGGACATTATTATAGTTAACTAAGGCGTTGTTCACCCCCTAAAAATCCCACACTTGAAGCTTGGTTTTCCTGGGGAGTAGTATCTGCATAGGTTCCCCATGAGTGATTTTGTCTATTTGTTTGTCTTTTACCTTTGTTTTAAGGGGCCTGTTCATCAGGAACACTCTGGAAAGAGAGGAAAGACAAACACTTAGTAGAAGTAGAAGCATAGAAAGGAAGGATGGTTTTTGCCTCTGAACTGGATTTTTAAAAAATTTTAATTTTTTTGTGTGTTTGGAGCCAGAGTTCTGAATTAGTTCTCAGCTGTTTTTCTTTCATTGTATTTACCTTTTAACTTATCAAGTTACCTTCTGGTTATGACAAGAGATCATGATAATGACAAAATTTCTTTAAAAATAAATGTAAGAAAGTGGAAAAACACAAGTGGATACTAAGAAAAATTATAAGTAAATAAAAGTACAAGTGATGCTCAGATACAGAAAAAGAATCCTATTATGACATCATATAGAAGTAATTGAAATTTGGGGAAAAGTGGAGCAGGTCTCACTGGTCACTGGCCGGTGTGAGCTCTTTACGGCCGTGTCTTTGTATGATCCTCAGTGATGGCTCCATTTGGGGTCCTTAGCCTAGTTTCTTCCTTTCTGCTCATCAGTTCTCAACTGCCTGAAGGAGCCAAGGAGGTCTTCACATGGGAGGGATGTTTAGCCTGGACGTGGCAGGTGAGTGAGCACTGGCCACGTGACAGAGCGTGGGCACAGGGATGCCCTGCAGGGCCCCTGCACTGGGGCCTTTCCTTCCTCATGAGGGAAGTTACTTATGATGGGAAGAAATAACACTTGGAACCAATAAACATAAATGAATTCATTGAAAAACAGTTTGCCCAGTGATACTATCCAGGAACTGGAGAACTATTTCTCCTTTCCCCTCTGGTCACTGGGAGAGCAAATAGCCCTAACAGAGACCAGCAAACAACAGTCGTAAAAACTAACGCCGCTGCACAAGACTGGAGAGAGATGTCAGCTCTGCGGAGGGAAAGAGAAAGAACTGGAAGTGGAGCAGAGCAGAGCAATGTGGGTTTAAGCCTACGAGGCACAGGCGGGATTTTTGTATTAAGCAAGTGAGAGACTACAGGGGGAAAGGAGGCCGACTTTATTTTTTTATGACAGAATCAATAGAATCTAATCAAGTTTTGAATGCAATCAGGGTACGATGAGAAATATCAAGTAGGTCCTCGTAGGCAGTAACTAGAACATGATTGTTGTCCGGAAGGGATTACCAGAGTGATGTTCCACATTTGTCTCCAAGGCCGGCTGGGGAAGGGGACTCTGAAATTAAGGAAGGGTGACATGGTGGTGTCAGGTTCATGTCCCCAGAGTTGTGATACCCTGTTTTGTGTTGGTGTTTTCTTCTCTGCAGTGCTCTCCTGCGGCAAGGCTTTTAGCTAAGAAAGGAAATGAAAGAGAGATGTCCTTTTGGAGGAAAGTCGTGAGGAGTGTCACAGGCCACTTCTGGGGTACACAGAATCGAATGACACATGCTCAACTGGAAGGTGATGAGGACTGAGGACTCCAAAGGGGGCTGGGCTTAAGCTCACTGATAATTTCCACGTGCACCTGGCCCGTGTCACCCCGTACACAAATGATCCAAGCAGAGACGGACTGCTCACCACACAAACACAGTCTCGGGCTCCCCCAGACCGACATGCCAGTGCAGTCTATGTAGACAGGAGTGTGGCGTGTCATCACGTGTGCTCTAGCCCCAGCTAGGCACCCCTCTTTAGCACCTCATATGGAAACCCTGGAGCCCCCACTGGAAGGTGATTGTGATTCAAGTTCATTGATTGTAGGAGGAACAAGAGAAAAAGTGCAAAACCACTTATGGATATCGGCTCTCACAGCTGTTTTAATTTTGCAGAATCTGGCTAACCATGTGCCTGATTGGGTGCCAGGTCCTGGGATACGGGGTGGGTTGGAAGCTGATCCTTGCCTTTGGGGAACCCACTCAGAGTCTAAGTGGGCGACACAGACACATCGTTGGTAACGTAACCCAGTCAAATCAGTCTGTGATGGGCGGCTGGGGCCGTGGGAGTCAGAGGAGGCTGTGACTAAGTTTGGTTGGGAGGGGGGAGGGCGAAAGGAAGTGGAGAAAGCAAGCGACTCTGATTTCTACATTGGTTTGAACGTGACATGGGTCTCAGACCCCACAACCCCCTGAGGGAGGCATTGTGACCTCAGGCACATAGTAATTGCTCAAGAAATATTTGTGAATGTGTGGATGAATGAATAAACAAATGTCTTCAGGTGAAGAAACTAGGACTCAGAGAGACGTAAGTTGCCTGAGGTCACACGGCAAAGCTGGAATTTCAACCTAAGAACCTCATTCTCGCTATCACACGCACAGCGTTTGCTGGGAGGGGGAGTGTAAGGAACTAGAAACCCCAGACGGCTGTGAGGACAAGGAAATGGAAACCAACCAGTGGGATTTTCGGAAGACTCAGCCCTTGCTCCTGGATGTGTGTTTCCTTTTTACAGGGGCAAGTTCACATTAGTGAGGGGGCACACTGATAATTTGTGATAATATTTGTCTTTAAAAACAAAACCACAAAACTGTGATACTCTGTCTTTGCCCTCTAGTATCTCAATGGGTAGCTCTGGCGCTACGATCTGAAAGCTCTTTAAAAACATTCTCTTTCCAGCCCAACTTGTTTGGGTATTTGATTGAGAAACAAATGAAGAACTAATGAAGTCCATTTGCCATATGGGGAAGCGAACTTTTTTTTAGGTAGGTGTTTTGCATCCTTGCAGCTCCAGGAGCTGTTGTCATAGTAACATTTTCCCCCTCGAGTCACAGAATGAACAGTCCATGGAACCAATGGCAATGTAGGTCATGAGTGAAAAGGGGTCTGGTGGCTTCGCCTCAGTGCCCAGTTTGGCATAGCCGGGGAGTGTTAACGCTGCAGGCTCCAGAGGGGCTCACATTCCTTGGTTAGAACATTCTGTGCTAGGACCGAGTCCAAGGAGGAGATGCACAGGAGGAAGGGCGGAGCAGAAGGTGTGGAAACTGTGAGGGGAGGCTGGGGATTCAGGATGTTGAGAGCCCAGGCTGACCTGTCCACAGTGGTGGCTGTGGGGAGGTGGGCATGGGGCGCTGGAGCTCAGCACTGTCCCCGCTCATGATAGGAATTGGCACCCTGCAACCTGGAATTCGTGTGGAGTGGATTCACGAAGCCTCATATCAATTATCAATATAAAAGTTTCGCTGCAGGAGACCTCAGCTTTATATACAACCTGGAAATGTGTTCAAGGAGTTTTACTTTTTCATTCACTCATGTAGCCCACATTTACCAAGCTCCTCCTCTGCACCAGCTACTGTGCTGGCCGTGGCCAGCTTCACCGGGGTGCAGCCCGTGGGCTGGCACAACGTCCTGAGCTCAGAAGGACCTTGCACTTGGTTTAACGCTCTGCGGTTGCTGCCTTACAATCGTTCTTGAAATGGGAGCCCCACATTTTTATTTTGCACTGGGTCCCACATTGAGGGTACAAGGTTCAGCAAAGCCGGACCCAATCCCTGCCTTCCTGAAGCTTATGGTGCAGTGGGAGAGACAGACAGCAACCCAATCACGACACAAATCAATGTCGAGTTACAACTGTGATCCATGCATAAGGAGAAGTAGAGGTATGTCATGCCAGGAGAGAAGACAGACTATCAATTTATAGCTCTATGGCTTGGCCTGACCGTATTCAGAACAGGGGAGATGGGTTGAAATTACAGCAGAAGGGATTTTAGTGCGTGGGAGACTGAGACAGGCTTTTGAGAGAAGGCAAGTTTCGCCTCAAGGCTGGAGAGAGCAGGAAGATGTCCACCTGTCAGGGCGGGTGTTGTGGGTGCAAACTTCTCTTTCTCTCTCTCTCTTTCTCTCTGAGTTTTTCCTTCTAACTTTGACATAATTTCAGACTTACAGAAAAGTTGGAAGAATAGTACAAAATATTCCCATGTACCCTTCCCCCAGATTCCTCAGATGTTACATTTTACCGTGTTATCCTATCTGTGTATCCACCTGCCTGCCTACTTATCTACCTCCTTACAGTTTGATCTTAAGTTGCAGACATGATATAAATGTCCCTTTGCTGCTCCTATGAACCAAATGTTTGTGCCTTCCCCCCTAAATTCATGCATTGAAACCCTGACCCCCAAGGTGATGGTACGAGGAGGGGCCTTTGAGCAGTGATTAGGTCATGAGGGTGGAGCTCTCATGAATGGGATTAGTGCCCTTATAAAAAGCCCTTAAGAGAGCTTCCTCTTAGTTCTCTGCCATGTGAGGAGCAAGGAGAAGACCGCCATCTGTGAACCAGGAAGAGGGCTTTCACCAGAACCCAACAATGCTGGAGCCCTGATCTTGAACTTCCAGCCTCCAGAGCTATGAGAAATATATTTGTTGTTTAATCCAGTCTATGGCATTTTTGTTATAGCAGCCCAAACACGATAGCTGTTAAATACTTCAGAGCCTATTTCCCAAAAACAAGATCATTCTCTTACATAACTGTAGCACAGTTATTAAAACAAAGAAATCAGTATTTATGCAATATTATCATCTAATCTACAAATCTTATTCAAATTTTCATCATTGTCTCAATGGTGTTCTTTATAGCAAAAGAAAATACTATATCACAGGTTGCATTCACCTATTTGGCCTCCTTTAATTTGGGATAGTTCTTAGTCTTTCTTTGTTTTCCATGACATTGATATTTTTGAGGTGTGCAAGCCTATGTTCTAAAAATCAGGTGTATTGAGGTGTAATCTACATGCAGTAAAATTCATCCTTTTTAGATGTACAGTTCTGAGGCCAGTTGTCTTACAGAATGGCCCTCACTTTGAATCTGTCTGATGTTTCCACGTGATTAGATCCAGACTGTGATCCTTTAGTAGAAATATCACAACAGGGATGTTGCCTTTTTCTCAGGGCATCAGAGCAGGAAACATGTGTTACCGAATAGTCCCATTACTATAGATGCTAATGTTGATTTTTTTAAGGTTTTTCTGCTGCAAAGTTTCTCTTGTTCTTTCGTGATTTATGTGAATCTTGTGGGGAGAGACTTTGAGACTGTGTAAATATTCTTTTATCCTTCAAACTTTCGCCCACTGGAGTCTTCATCCACTGTGATTCTTGCCCAAAAGTTATTGGTCTGGTGGTTGCTAAATGGTGATTTTCTAATTCCATCATTCTTTTTGCATTTGTGGGCTGTCTTGCTACTGTAAGAAAGACAACTTCTCCCGCGATTAATTAACTGCTGAATTGAGTGGAGGCTTATTCATTCTTATTTTATTCAATGAGTTATACTATCTATCATTATCTATTTTGATGTTCACATTTTCTCAGATTTGGTCCCTTTAACCTGGCCATATTTTGACATGTCCCCGTCATTCTTCAAGCATTTCCTTGCTTTCTGGCACAGCAAGATGTTCTGAGTTCATCTTGTACTTTCTGTGTCCTGGCCCCGGAGTCAGCTATTTGTCCAGAAGAAGGTGCGCATGTCGCCTGCAGTCATCTCAGTCTTGAGATTCTTTCCAAATACTTGGGGTAGAACAAGAAAGTAGAGACTGCAGATGTCAAATTTTATTCAAGATACTTATCTGGCTCTTTTCCCCCCTTAATTGAATTTGAAGTAACTTAGCAAAATAATTCACAGAGTAAAATTTATGAAATAAGAATTTTCAAAGGGGAAAAAATGGTGACTAAGAGAAGGAAAACAGACATGCCAACCACAAAAGTTGCTGGTTTGCCCAGAAAAACTTGGCATTCAGCATCCCGGCAGCCACCTTACGGGAGGAACGGCGCAGGGAGAGGATGTCCAGCGCCAGCAGATCACCTTCGGGGACTCCCACCTGCTGGCAGAGGCCGGCGGCGTCAATGGGCCGGGCTCCCGTCGCCTGGCGGGAGGAAGAGCCTTTCGGGCCAGCGTTCCAACCAGGCACGTGTGCACTCAGCTGCAGAGAGGGAGCGGCGGGGCCAGGATTTTTTCTGGAAAGCACTTTAGTGTATGTTCTAGCTGTGGGCCAGCGCTCATCTGAGACTCCACAGTCAGAAGAGAATTGATATTGAAGCATTTCCTGCACTCCACGGTCATTCCCGCACTCACTCGCTCGCTCACTCTGTCATTCAGTGATTTTTATTGAACACTCCCTAGGAGAAGTGCGGCTACCAGGCCCCGGGGAGGCAAAGACCCCTGGGATCCAGACCGTGGCCACCAGGTCCAGTAGCCGAGGGCCATGGCGGTGAGTGATGGCACACCAGACCGCGCACCCAACCGGCTGTGAGAGGTGCTGTAGGCGTGGAGAGACAGCTGCCACGCAGCCCTTCCGCCCAGAGGAGTGTGTCACGAAGGAGCTGCTGTTTTATAAGAAACTTGGAACTTTAGAGCACAAAAGGGCCTTGCAGGGCATCCTGGCCAACGGTCCCATTGGATGCTTGACTCTCTTCTACCGCTGGACCTTGCGGTGAAGCAGGCGTCAAGTTAAATATGTAAATGAAGGGAGTTGCCGTGTGTCATGTGTGAATATGCATTCACTTATTCATTCATTTATCAACTAATATTACTGAGGCCCTGTTATGTTCTTGGCACTGAGGTAGATCTTGGGTGAGCAAAAACGCACTCATTTTCTGCCCTCAGAGTACTGGAGATCTAATGGGAAAAACAGGTATTAATCAGATTCATAAAAAAAGTATTACGAAAGAGTGCTCTAAGTGCCAGCGTGAAAGGTTCCCAGCACTTCCAGAGCAGGGGTTCACGGCTGGCTGTTAAGTGGCAGTTAAGCTGAGAAGGGAAGGAAGAGTCAGGTCACCAGATGGGGCAGGACAGGTGCAGTTCAGGTAAAGGGACATGAAGAGACAGGCCCATGCAGCTGGAGGGCAGAAGTTGGGGGAACGTGGTGACACATGGGGCCAGAGGGTTCTTCTAGGCGAACAGGGAGGAGAGGTGGGGGGCAGGCAGGGCTGAGCAGATCAGATCACAAAGCAGCGGGTGGAGGTGTGAGCCTAGAGCAATAATTCTAAGAGATGAAGGAGGAGGTGGGAGATGAAATCATGAAATTATGGGAATGCTGATAATAACCGTAAAAATAGCATCTTCCATTTATTGAGCATCCCATGTGACTGAGCCCTTACTGATAGAAGACAGGGCAAAGGGAAGGCAGGGTCAAGATCTATTCAAACAGCTGAAAATAAGCTAGGGTTTAATTCCATTTTTTACTATTAAATATTTATCCTACAGAAATGCTCTCACGCATGAGGAAATGTAGCTAAGGATGTTCATTGCAGCAATGATTGTAGTCCGCAGACTGGGAGCAACACCAGTGTGTGTCACTGGGAGAACGAGTACCTGACCTATGGCATACCCTTACCATGACCTGTGCGCAGCAGTGGCTGAGCAGAGCAGACCCCTGTGTGCTGACATGGAGGCTCTCCGGGACATATGGCTGGGCAGAGAACATGAGGCAGGATGATACGTCAGGATGATATCATTGCTGGAAATGGAAAGAAAGCTGTCCTCAAAAAAATACCATCCCCCACCCTTGTGAGTACATATATAATACTGAAATGCCCAGAAAAATGTGTGGACAGCTTCAGAGCAAACGGAAAGCAGGGGTTACCTGAGGAGGTGAAAGAGTCCTTAGGTTAGGGTGGTGTTAAGGGGACGTTCAGCTTTATGTGTACCATTTTAATTAGATTATGGAAACTTTCAAACATACAAAAATAGGACACTGTAATCAACCCCCGGGTTCTGTCACCCACACACTCCCTCCTCCTGGACTATTTTTATGCACATTCCAGACATTGTAGTCCATTCATAAATATTTCAGTAAGTCTCTCTAACAGATAAGGACATTTTAAGAAAGACATAACCACAATACCATGATCGCAACTAAAAGTATTAACAATAATTCCTTAGCATCATCAAATACCCAATCAGTGTTAATATTTCTATGTCTTGTCATTACATTTTGATTGTTCAAATCTGGACCCGGATGAGGTCCATACATTGCAAGGGGTTGATATGTCTCTTAGGTCTTGTGCGTTTTTGCCAGGTGACTCTGTCAGGTCAGGGGATGAGGGCGCATGTCGTGTTGCTGGGTGCCCTCCAGTTCCCGCGCAGGCAGGTACCAATCCACATCCCCATTAGCAGTGGGTGAGGGTGCCTATTTCCCACAGCCACACCAACAGACTGTGTTGTCAAACTTTTGGGTTTTTGCCGATCCGATAGAGGAGAAAAGGTATCTCATTGTAGTTTTCATTTCCTTAACTTAAGTTTCAAAAGAAAATGGACTCAGGGAGAAGTCTGAGTCTGTAGAGGAAAGGAATAATTTGCATAGAAATAACAATATTGCCAACTACCATTCAGCACATATATTATTTTACTTAATCCTATAAGGAAGGTGGTGTCATCATATGGCTTTTTAAAGGGAGGAAACTGAGGCACAGAAGGGGTGAGTAAACTTGTCTAGGGTCCCATAGCAAGGAAGTGGAGGCCAGATCTGAGCCTCTGGTCTGTGTTCAGAAACTGTGCTTCCGAGCTGCTCTGCTAACCCGGACTGCCCAGCATGCAGGACAGCACGAACCCAGGACCAGAGTGTCTCCTAGATCCCTTCCTTTTTTCCTACTTAGAGCCAACTTCTAGAACTCCTCGCATTGTCAACCATCTGTCCCAGGGGTTTGAAGGCAAAGGGAAGGACATCACAGGCCATTCCTTGAAAGCAGTGGCTGGTTCCACGGCAACCTGGGTGAGCCAGTGGCCCTGAGGCCTCGGGCCAAGGACTCTGCAGCCTGGACGTCCTCGGGAAGCAGAGTGCTGTGGAGCCGCACCTGCAAACAGATGTAACGCCCAGTTCTTATAATATCAGAACGTGTTCTTCCTCCCTTTTACTTTTTGAAGATGAGATGGAAATAAGACAAGAATGGACTTTAGAAGAGGAAACAACCTAGAAACACGAACCAGGCAAGTCCAGACTTCTAAATGAGCGTCCTTCTGCCAAACACCTTTTGATTACTGCGATGTTGCTTTGCCTGCTTCACTGTCCACATGCAACATCTGCTTTTAGCCTTACAACCTTACTCTGAGGAGGGTGACATCTGTCACTCTAGCCGTTCTGCAGATGAAGAAACTGAGTCACAGATCATCTCAGGGACTGTCCGAGGCCCCACGCCTCCCCAGGAAGAGGCCCAGACCAACACCGCAGCTGGCTCAGTCCTTTTCAGTCCCCTCCACAAAATGGATTTTGGTCAAAGTTTGTGTATCAGAGAACAAAGGTCCTTACTTGCTTCCCTTAGCACGTTGAGGGCAGGGACTCCAATTTTGTCATCTCTGTCCTCCTTGCCCTCAGCACTAGGCTGACTAGTGGGGGTACACGGGCTCCGTGCACAGGGCTGGCCCTCGACCTGCTGACAAGGGGCAGAGGGGGACATGTGATCAGGTGATTAAAAATGAAAGAAAGTCACAAACCAAGCCCCCTTCCTGTAGCATGCGTGTGCACACACATGTGCCCAAACGGCATGGTGCAAACACGCAGGGCGGGGCCTCAGAAGAGGTGGGTTTGAGCTCTGACGCTGTCACTGCATAGCTGTGTGGTGGGGGGCAAGTCACCTTCCTCCCCAAGTCGCAGTCTTCTTCTCTGGAAAATGGGCCGATGATCCTTCTGTGCTGGGATGCTGTGAGGACTACCTGGCATGAGTATAGAAGGCCCGATGACATGATTGGTGCAGTGCCTGGCACATAGTAGGTGCTCAGGAAATGCTGGTAGAGTCTGATCAGTAAACCTCATGGAGTGTTACAGTGAAGGGATCTCGGAGATCCAGTATTCATTCTTCTCATTGTCCTTGGGAGGACCTGGTGGGAGGAGGGCTCTGCTCCGATCAGGGGCAGGGCTGGCCCTGGAACCCAGCCTCCAGACCCCTGGTTCAGGCTCTCACTGCCACACGGGGCCGGGCCAGGCCTGGGCCCTGCACACCCTCCTGGGCTGTTGTCCGAGTGTGCTCTCAGTCTGCCCCCGCCTTTCCACCAGTGCCCAGCCCCCTGCGCACAACCCCTCAGAGAGCAGAACAAAGGACTGCTTCTTTGTCTTTGTCTTTGAAATATGTTCTGAATCGTTTGCTTTTCTTTACTCGGTGGGTTTTGGTGTTTTGTCCACCCCTTCCTTCCCATTAATCGCAAATGCCTGCAAAAATTCAGCTCAGGGTTGTGGAGGGAGAGGTCAGTTTCGTGGTGGAGTAGTGGGTCCTCAGTCTCTCCATGCGCTTCCTCCCCACAAAAACTCAACACCAACAAGAACAGCAGCTACCCTGCTGGCCTTCATCGTGCCCTCAGTCTAGAAACCTGGCCTCTTCCCTTTCCAAGGCCTCTGGGAGAAAGAGCTGGAGAATTACTCTGGGCTCTGGCAGGACTTCAGATTCTTTTTTTTCTCTTTCTTTCTTTCTTTTTTCCAGTAGAAGCTCAATAATTCTTGAGATCCAAATTTAGAAGCTTGCCTAGAGAACCCCGAGAAATCAGTAGTAAGACAGCCAGGCTTTCTTTCTTTCTTTCCCCCCAAGCAATCTAATAAAGCTACTGCACAGTCATTTCCCAAGGTCAATTTTCAGCTTTTAATAGTTTTAATGAGCTGTTTAAAAGGCTCCTCAACTTGTGCCCATCCAAGCTTGCACGTGGTTGTGTGCAGAGGGGAAAGGAGGAAGAGAGGAGGACGAGGAGTACACGGGAGACATGGGCTCAGTCCCACTGACTTGGGCACGGAAGGGGCCCCACTAAAGGGCCAGCCCCTCTCCAGAATGTCCCAGGGGTGCTAATGGGGGCACAGTACTGCCCGTGAGATCAGATCTAAACAACCTCAGGGACCCGAGAGGCAGTCCTTACTTCTACGTCCAAGCAGGGCCCACAGGTGCCCCCAAACCTGGACCATCTGCAGGGAGGCGGAGGAGAGAGCACGGCAGACAGTCAGGATAAAGACAGGGGCAGTGGGATTAAGGAGAGGAGCCTGAGTGTTTAATGAATACGTGAACTTATCAAAGCGGCTGAGGAGGAGGAAGGAGAGAGAAGGAAAAGGAGGCAGCAGCTCATGGGGAGGGGAGCTCCAAACGCCAGCAGGGCTGGCATCTGAGGTGGCCTTACGCTGGTGACCACCACCGTGCTCATTTACAGAAGCACTGATGGCACCACGCCCGGTGCCAGGCACGGCGCAGGCCTTCCCCCCATTGCTCGCACAGCTGCCTGGACAGGTGGGCTGCACTCTGCTCCCATGACACAGAGGGTCAGCCAGGACCCGTGGGTCCAAGGTCACCAATTCATGAGGCCGGTTTGCACCTGGACAATCTGACTTCAGAACCTATGATTATAACCACAACTACTATTTTGTATACCACCTGTGGGTGGGATCGTCTGGCCACACAGTGCACTGCAGGGTATCTGCTGTTGGTCCTTGTGATCGTGCAGCTCACTGCCACTGCCCTGCCTCTTGAGCGAGTGTCAGACCGCATGTCACCAGCCTGCACAGAGATCAAACTTTGAGATGGGAAGCACGGCTTCTACTGAATGCATATCGCCTTCTCACCATCATGAAGTCAAAATATCATAAGTTGGGGGACCTTCCATATTTGTGCTTTCTTTCGTATTTTATGATCCTCTTTCAGGATAGGTGAGTGCCTTCAGACTCGCCCTCTAATTCCAGAACAGCATTAACTGACAATGATGACCAAGAGGCACACCACCCACCCACACCTCTGCTTGATTTGAGAAGACCTTAGCTCTCAGGCACTCAGTGGGCAGAATTCAGGTGCCACAGTATGGGCGGGCATGTCTGAGGCAAGACTGCAGGGCACAGAGCTCTCTCTCCCTACTGTGGAGAGGCCTGACCCCTTGCCCTGCGCCCTGCTGTGACATGCAGGGCACAGTCACCCCAGGTCCCCCATTGTGAGCCTTCCGTCAGGCTGCGTGCTGACCGAGGCTCAGTATTTCTATCTTACATGTTAGGACCGTGAGGCTCAGATAGAGTCTGCTTTTCTGGGCCCCACACCTGGTCAAGAATCCACACCTGGTCAAGGATGGACCATGAGGCACGATGAAGGTCAGAATCGGTACTCAGCTCCTTTGATTTTGAGACTGGTACCTTTTTAAAAGTCATTTTTTATCTTTTTCTTATGTTTTCAAGAGTAATATGTGTTTCTTGTATATGCTATCTCAACAAAGTATTCAGAATAAGCCTTTTAAAACATGTCATATAAAGACAAATAAACCATTGTCTTTTTTTTTTTTTTAGACAGAGTCTTACTTTGTCACCCTGGCTAGAATGCAGTGGTGTCATCATAGCTCACTGAGACTTCAAACTGCTAAGCTCAAGAGATCCTCCTGCCTCGGCCTCCCAGAGTGCTAGGATTACAGGCGTGAGCCACCATACCCGCCCAATAAACCAAATTTGTAAATGGACAAGGGTTTGTATAGACATAGAAGGGGTTTGTATAGAAGATATACAAATGGCTAATAAGCACATGAATAGATACTTAACATTATTAGTCATTAGGGAAATGCAAATCAAAGCCACAATGGGATACCATTTCACAGCCACTAGGATGGCTGCAATAAAAAAGACAGGCGGTGCAAACATTGACGTGGAGAGACTGGAACCCTCATACACTCTGGGGGGAATGTCAGACGGTGCAGCTGCCTTGGCAAACAACTTGGCAGTTTCTCAAAATGAATTCAAAATATACATCCACACAAAATCTTGCACACATATGTTCATAGCAGTGCTGTTCATAATAGCCAAAAAGGGGAAACAACCTAAATATCCATCAACTGCTGAATGGATAGACAAAACGTAGTATATTCATACAATGGAAAATTGTTTGATAATAAAAAGGAATGAGCAGTGATGTGTGCTGCAGTGTGGATGGACCTTGAAAACATTATTCTAAAAGAAAGAAGCCAGTTAAAAAAGACCATGTATTGTATAATCCAGTTTATACAAAATGTCCAGAACAGGCAAATCCTTAGAAATAGAAAATAGATTGATGGTTGCCTGGGGCTGGGGGTGGGAGTGACCGCTAACGGGGGGTATGTGCTATCTGTGGTGGGAAGGGATGAAAATGTTCTAAAATTAGTTTGCAGTGATTGTTGCATAACCCTGTAAATATACTAAAAACCATTGCATTGTATACTTTAAAGAGGTGAATCATGTGGTGTGAATTATATCCCCATAAAGCTGTTTTTAAAAAACAGAAGTTAAATTCTGTCACTCTTTTGCTCTGAACCCTCCAGTGGCTCCCTGATTTCGTCAGAGTAAGACCCGGGTCCTCATAATGCCCAGGTCACCTGGCCTCCCGTTCCCGCCCTGACTGTATCCGAATCTGCCCCAGCTACACTGGCCTCCTCAGTGCACAGTAGGTGGTAGTTGTGCCGGGCACACTCCTGCCACAGGGCCTTTGCACTGGCTGCCCCTGCTGCTGGAGGCGCTCGTTCCCCAGTCACCCTGCTGCCACCTCCCTTATGCCTGTCAAGTCACCCTGTTACAGGCCTCCCCCCACCACGCACTCCTTACCACACTCTCCCTTTAGTGCTTTACCCACAGCCCTCATTGCCACTAATGTGTCACGAGTTATTATTTTGTTACATTTATTGCCTGGCTCCCTCTGCTAGAACGTAATTCTATGAGACCCAGGATTTTTTCTGTCTTCATCACCACGATAACCCACCACCCAGAACAGGGCCTGCACACGGCAGCTACTCAGCAAGCACCTGCTGGCGGCAGGACTGCCGTGCGCGGGGCAAGCGCTGCCGTCATTCCATTCCCCCCTGCCTTCCTCCTCACCCGCCTGCCGCCATGGAGACCAAAGAACCCAGGTCCTCCCTTCCCAGTTCACCTTCTGCTGTGGTGCCCACAGGACCAGTTTAGGAGAAGCTTCTGGTAAAATGTGTACTTCCCCAACAAAAGGAAAGCAGACTAGGAGGAGAGAGACCCTCTCTCTCAGTGTCTCGTCTGCACCCACCCTGCGCTTCCCAGCGTGCAGGAGGGCATCTTTCCAGAATTATTTTCTTTTCATGTACGCACCTTTTTGCAAAGGTAAAATCGGATTATAGTTTCTGCCCACTGTTTGATACCTGCTTTTTCCCACTGAACGTGCCGTGGACATCTCGACCTGTATGTCGCTCTCTGTCTCCTTGAGGGAGCGCTCCCTCTGCCAGGGACTGCTCTCACTCTGCACTGGCTTCCTGAGCACCTGCTGCAAAGGACAGTTGGATAGGACAGATTAAAAATGGGGGTCTGTCCTGGGCCCAGAGGGCTGGGGCAGAGGTTGGTGGAGTGATGAAAGGCTGGGCCGGGCACCTGGCTCGGCCCCAGGACGGGGTGGGGAGGGGTGGCTCGGTCGTCACAAGGCTGCAGAGGCGGCAGTGGCACTTTCTGCTCAAGCTCGCACGGCTTTGTTGCAGACACGGCTCTAGGTTTGCCTCCACCAGGAGCTGTCTTGCTGGCAACAACATACTCCCCTGAACCTGGGCGGAGAAAGCCACGGGGTGGTTTCATTCCGCGCTTTCTGCATAATGTAAATGTAATTAATCATGTCTATGGTGGCTTATAATTTGGTATTTTTTCATTTTTAGCAGTCTAATTAAACCCATTTAAGCTTTGTAAGTAGTTATTTTAGAATTTTTCTCTGTACCCCCACTGGTGTAGTGCTCGAAACTCACCATAAATATGTCTCAAGGTGGCTACTGCTGTTTTCAAAATGAATCTGAAAGGCTATTCAAGTAAAGTATTTTTTGTGTTACTACAACTTAAATTAGCCATAGAAAAGCTGGAGAAATATTTCTTGTGTCTTTCTTCTTAAAAACTTTTCAGTGTTTTAAAGAATTAGGATGGAGACTCAGATGAGCTGGGGAGGGCTGTTTGACGGATGAGAGGGTGACTGTGGCAGTCCGTGCCTGCTCCTGGGACGTGGCTCTGGCTCAGAAAGAAGCCACATACACCGTGCTCTGTCCCTCAACAAAAGCGCATTTCCTGGCATGTTACACAGAGCTCATTTTAAAGGCGTGGTAATTAAGTTAGAAATATGTGGTGCTCCATCCCTTTATGAACGCTTTACTGACTGAGTTTACAAAATCTCTGTTAAAGTCAGAGAAACATTACTTAAAATAAGGATTTAAAAAAACTCTATTAATAAAGAAATGTAAATTAAGGCCGCAAGAAGATGCCATTTTTCTCCTACCAAATTGTCTAAGATGTATGTCAACGATTAATGCTCAGTGTGGTCAGTGATGCTGGCAGAAGTTGCACTGGTACAATCTTGCCAGAAAATAATTGGACAGTTAGTAACAAGAATCTGTCTTTTGGGTGATTTTTTCTTTGTTATTCTTCAGGGCGATTTTCCTATAACCTTTGAACCAGAAACGTACTCCCAGGACCATATTTTTTTTTTTTTTTTTTTTTTGAGACAGAGTCTCACTCTGTTGCCCGGGCTAGAGTGAGTGCCGTGGCATCAGCTTAGCTCACAGCAACCTCAAACTCCTGGGCTCAAGCAATCCTTCTGCCTCAGCCTCCCTAGTAGCTGGGACTACAGGCATGTGCCACCATGCCCGGCTCATTTTTTCTGTATGTATCTTTAGTTGGCCAATTAATT
>CAUYRT010092471.1:0-28424 GCA_963574885.1 Lepilemur ruficaudatus | reverse complement strand
TTCCTTCTTGCTTAGGCTAGTGTGTGAGAAGGATTCTGTATATTTGCAGCCAAAACCATCGTGACCACACACCACGGCTCCCCAGGCTGGCCTAATTCACTACTGTCTAGGACATGATCTGGTTTCTCGTTTCTGAAGTGTGTTCTCTTGTGAGTAAGACACACAGGAACTGACAACTTCCTGAGGGAAACTTTTTTTTTCTTTTCTTTTTTTTTTTTTTTTTTTTTTTGAGACAGAATCTCGCTCTGTTGCCCGGGCTAGAGTGCCGTGGAGTCAGCCTAGCTCAAACTCCTGGGCTCAAGCGATCCTCCTGCCTCAGCCTCCCAGGTAGCTGGGACTACAGGCATGCGCCACCATGCCCGGATAATTTTTTCTATATATATTTTTTAGTTTTCCAGATAATTTCTTTCTATTTTTAGTAGAGACGGGATCTCGCTCTTGCTCAGGCTAGTCTTGAACTCCTTACCTTGAGCGATCCTCCCGCCTTGGCCTCCCAGAGGGCTAGGACTACAGGCGTGAGCCACCGCGCCCGGCTAACATTGAAGATTTTGAGGACAGTATTGATATGCTCTAACTTATGTTTAACAAGATTACTCTAGCTGCTGGGTCTTGACCATGGCAGAGCAAGACTAGAAACAGGGAGGCCAGTAAGGAGGTATTTGCAATAACCCAGGTGAGAGATGATGGTACCTTGGACCAGAATATTACTGATAGAAACAATGAGAAGTAGCTGGATTCTGGAGATATTTCAAAGGTAGAGTCACAGAGATTGACCAGATTTAGAGAAAGAGGAGTCAGGGATGACTCTAAGGTGTTTCGCCTGAGAAAATGGAAGGACAGCATTGCCATCAACTGAGAGGGGAAAGACTTCAGGTGGAGCAGATTTGGGGGGGTCGGTAAGGAGGCAGGGATCAGGATTTCGGTTTTGAACGTGTTGGATTTGACATCCAAGCAAAGGTATCCAGTAGGCAGTTGAACATATGAGTCTAGAGTTTAGAAGAGTGATATTAACCCTCTTCTCTGATTGGGGTGGACGCTGAAAACTAATTCCTTATTAAAATGACGTCATGACTTTTGTACAACAAATTTTTGTTTCTGGAAGCCTTCAGAAGCAATCTCAAGAATCTGCGCTTCCACAGAGTGTGTCAGGTTATTCGTCAATGTCCAGAAAATGATGGGAGAAAGGTTCTTAGCCACTCACAGCTACTTTTCAGCTTGGGAAAATACCTTAAAAGGCCTTTTAATTCAATCATTTAAGTGTCTCTTCATTGTGTTCAAAATACTTTCAGTGAGTTCTGCGGGTGAGTTTATAACCTGATCACTGAGACCACAAAAAGGGTTCTCAGCGTTTGTCTTACAGTTGTCAAAATGTGTGAGATTAGCGATCTTTCTTGCAGGACCCATGGACTGTGTGGGATCCCAGGGGACGCAAGGGCAGCTACTGCTTCTTGCGTGTTTACTGTGTGCTGTGCCCTATGTCAATTGCTACCTCTGCATAAACCCATAGAATCATCACAACCATCCCAGGAGGGAAGCAGAAGTACTATGATCAGACCCGATAGCTGAGGAACCTGATACTCCATGAGGTAATATGACTTGCCCAAGGTCACACGGTGCATGTGTGTTGGAGACAGGACTGAAATGCTCTGAAGGACCCCAGAAGTGTCCTTGAATTCAGGCTGATGAGCTCTGCTGGCTCAATGCAGTGGGGGCTGATTCAGAGTTGGGGGGATGGAAGCTTCAGCTTCCCTCTCTGAGCCTTGGCTGAAGGTGGGGCCAGCCAGCACTCCAAGACTTGGAGCCATTCTGGCTTCTTGGGTCTGGCCTCGGGATCCATGTCCCTGTTATTCTGTAGTCCCCACAGAGCTCAGTGAAGCTGTGGACCCTTTCTGTCTTGCTTACTGCTATATCTCTAGAGCCTAGCACAGTGCCTGGCTTATGATAGGTGCTCAACAAATGTTTGTTGTAGGGAGGGATGAATAAAGGAACGACAGTTGGGACTCTGGAATTTAGGTCTCACAGCTAGTCCTTAGCAGGATCTCATAATCTTCTGGGAAAGACTTTTCTCCCTGCATTCCAAATTCTCCAATGGAGACTGGGAGGTACTTTACAGATTATCCCAGCATGGGAGTCTGAGGCTCATTTATTCCCCCTAAAATAGCTACAGACTAGAGTTATGTTCTCTATGGGGGCATGAATATTATTTACCATGTTTTCCCAGGACTCATCCAGAAGCCTGGTATAAAGGGGTTAAAAATTCAGACTTCAGGTCCGTGTGGCCTGGATTCAAATCTGTCCCCTATAGCTGTGTGGCCTGAAGGCAACTGACTTCATCTTTCTGAACTTTTCGTTCCTCTACCCTAAAATAAGGATGATAACAGCCTATATTTCATAGGATTACATTAAAATTAGCTAAGACAGTTCATGTAACACTCTCTGGCACATAGTAAGAGCTTAATATATCATTATTTGTATAATTAGTAAATTGATGAAAGATTAATAATATTGGACAGTTCCCCATAATACCACTAGGTGTCGCCACAGACTTGGCTAAAATAACATTCGCTTCCCAAATGCAGCAGCCCCAAGAAGTCTGGAATAAAAGAGCCTTAGAGTTGGGAAAACTTCCCAAGGTCATGAAAGCAGGTCAGAAATTGGAACCCAGTTGTCCTGGACCTTTACGGGGCATGGTTGGGAGGGGTTTTCCCCACCAGGGGTCCCACAGCACTTCCAGTCTCTGGGATACTTTTACCACCCTTTTGTAATAACAGGTAAATATGAGTGCTTTGTGGCAGGTGCTATTCTAAGCATTTTACAATATGAACTCACTGGCTGGGTGCAGTGGGTCACACCTGTAATCCCAGCACTTTGGGAGGCCAAAGTGGGAGGATTGCTTGAGGCCAGGACTTTGAGTCCAGCCTGTGCAACACAGCACACCCTATCCCTACAAATAATTTAAAAATTAGCCGGGTGCAGTGGCACAGTCCTGTAGTCCCAGCTACTCAGGAGGCTGAGGCAAGAGGCTCACTTGTGTCCAGGAGTTTGAGGCTGCAGTGAGCTATGATTGTGCCACTGCACTCTAGCCTGGGTACAGAGCAAGATTCTGTCTCAAAAAACAAAACAAAAAAATGAACTCATTGAATCCCCACAAACAACCATATGAGGTAGAGTCTAATGTATTCCCTGTTTTACAGATGGGAAACTGAGGCGCAGAGAGGTTTATTAACTTGTTCAAGGACACACAGCTAGTAAATGTAGAATAAACCCCAGCATTCTGGCTGCAGTCTCTGTTATCCCAGAGCTTACTTCTTTCTTTGATCATGTTGGTAACAATGTTTCTTATTACATTTTAAAACTTTTGATATCACATAGCTTCTTTGGTGTTTCAATGACTAACTACTGGTTCATTACAGGTTGAATTTCCTGAATCTAAGTCTTGGTAAGGAAATTATGCTGATTTTCAACAAAAAGTAATCGTCAAACAGAGTGATGGTATAGGAAAGTAGGTATTGTGATTTCACAAAACATTGTTCTATTCATAACATAACCATTTCCTGATACTCTATCATTTAGCACCAAATTTGCCATCCAATTCCAAATGAATTCCATTTGGTTACCAGCTAAATCAGAGGCTTAGGGGACAAATGAGAAAGCTTGGCCTGGCTTTTCAGTCATTCAGTCACCATTCATTCCACAGTTACTGCCTCCAGATTGAACTTGGCCAGTGGAGACAGAAGAGGCCTAAGGGGGATTCAGGAGAAATGAACGAGATTGGGGGAGTGTGGAGCAGGAGAGAGCAGGAGTCCTGGGTGAGTCTGCGCGTCTGGTGGGTAAGGGGCAAGTTGGGGAGGCCTTGGCAGGAAGTTGAGGTCTGCTCAGCAAAGGTTTAAGACAGAAAGACCTTCCAGGTCCCTCAAGTCAGAGCCAGTGTCGTTGTTGTTTCTACTACCTGCAACTGAGCTCGGAGGGCAGAGCAGTCTTGTGGGCAGAGAGGAGAAGCACCAGCTGGGCAGCAGCCGGCTCCACGTGAGTGAGAAGCCCTGGCCTCACCTTCTCCAGCCTTCTAGAGCCCCAAGGGGAAAAGGGTTGGCCACTGAGGTCTTGTCAATGCCCAGACCTGGCATGAAATTGCTGGAAGATGATATCCTCCCCATCCCCAAAATGGACCTCCCATCCTTGGTCAGCAGCATATGTCACATGCCATGGGATGGTGGGACCCCTTCCTTTCTTTTATATTTCTTGAGATACAAGATAGATAAAGCACATGAAGCCCCCTAGTCTTAAGGCATGGCTTGATGAATTTTTACTCATGTAATCACCAGCCAGATTAAGATACAGTCCTTTTCCTGCACCTCAGAAAAGCCCCTCTTTCTCCTTTCCCTACTCCCAACCTGACCCAGGTAACTCCTATTTTGATTTCTATCACCATAGAGTAGCTTTGCCTGCCCTTAAACTTCATATGAACGGAATCATACAGCAGGTATTGTTTTTGTGTCTGGCTTCTTTTAGTCCACATACCATACGTGAGATTAATTCATAGTGTTACATGTATCTGTAGTTTGTTCTTTTATATTACTACATACCACACAGTATTCCATTGGATGAACATGCCACAATTTGTTTATCCATTCTCCTGTCAATGGACATTGAGCTATTTCCAGTTTGAGCTATGAATAAATCTGCTATGAACACGCTTGCACAAGTCATCTCTCTTGGCTAAATTCCTAGGAGGGTAAATTCTAGGTCACAGCACAGATGTACTGGATTTGGTACTTCCCAATTTATAAATTGCTATTTTCTTAAATAAATTCTTTAACAATTAAAAAAGTAGCACAGGTGTATGTTCAGATTTAGAAGATACTGCCAGTTTCCCGAAGTGGTTGTACCGAGTTCCTGTGCTGTTAGCAGGATGCAAAAATCCTGAGTTGTTCCACATCCCTGCCAGCACTTAGCAGCTCCCTCTTTTTCTAAACAAGAGCTTCCACTACAAGACTCTTCTTTCCCTCCAGTGTTGGATACCAGGTGTCCCTAGCATGGATGTGTTGATCCCCTAGTCCATAAGCAGCAGGACGGTGAGAGGCTATATCCAGGCCTGTTTGAGTCTCAGCTAGAAGAGGAATGGACATCTCGTTGACTTGGATGTGACCGCAGGAACTGGGTGGCCATGTTGTGGTCATGAGCATGAAACAAAAAGACAGCAGAGAGATGAAACTAACATGGGTCCTTGATGACATGGTCAAGCCACACCATTCATCTGCCACTGAGTGGCAAGCTACTTATTTTTTAAGCCAATTGATTTAGGGTTTTTGGTTTTGTTTGTTTTTTTTTTTTTAACTTGCAACATAAAGGATATAGTCCACAAACCCTCCTCATTCCCAAACCCAGTGGTGCCGTTTCTTTTCTGCACAGCATCATACCTGCTGAGCAGTCTACCCCACTGGCCACTGCTTCTCAGTCTCCTTTCCTGGCTCTTCCTCGTCTGCCCACTCTTCTATCTGCTGTCCCTCCCTGGGGTCTCATCCGATGCCATGAGCTGTGTGCTGATGGCACCCACATTTCTATCTCCAGCCCCAGCCTCCCTTCCGAGCTGGGGAGCTCAGCTCATGTAAAACTATCTATTCACCCTGTCTGCCTACATGTTGCCCAGGCGTGTCAAACTCAACTTTTCAAAACCAAACTTTCGATCTTCCCTCTCAGTCTGTTCCTCCTTCAGGCTTTATCATCACCTTGGTCAAGGGCTCTTTCACCTCAAGGCTACATACCAGCTAGTTGTTATTGCCCATCAGCACCCACCCAAATCCAATCTTATGTCCTTTCCTTCTCCACCTCCCCGGGCCACCACCCTGTCTGAGTCACTTTATGCCTGGAAAGGTGTAAAAGCCTCCTAACTGATCTCCCCACACCCACTGCCGAGTCCCTTCCAAGCCATGCAGCCAGGGTGGCCTTTTAAGAAACCCAAATTTGATACCATTGCCCTGATGAAAATGGCTTCCCTTGATTCTTAAGATAAAAGCCAAATCTATTGTGTAGTGCTACCTGCCCTACTCCTTGCTCACCTCTCACCCTCACTCTGCTCCTTCCCACTCCACATCTGGGACAAGTTGTTCTTTCTGCCTAGAACATTTTCTCTCCTCATTTTTGCCCTGCACAACTCCTAATGGTCCTTGGTTTCTTATTTCTTAGCCTAAATGTCATCTTCCGCCCACGGAGGCTCCACCCTCACCTCCCACCCTACATTAGGACTCCACTCTTTACTTTCCCTCGCAGCCCTTCCCATGATGCGTGATTATGTACTGATTTGATTAAAATTATTAGTCATTATTAGACTGGCAGCGCCTTCAGGTCACCCACTCTACTCCCTTGCCTTTAGCTCTGCGCTTGCACATAGTAAGCGCTCGAGGAATGTGCTTAATTAGCTAATGAATGAACACGCTGACTCATTCAGTGCCCGTAATAACCCAAAGGTCGGCATTTCATCAGACGTGAGGAAGCTGAGAGCAGGGGTGGACTTGCTCGCCCAAGGTACAGGACAAGGGGAGGAGTCAGGGTTCTGACCCAAGACAGGTCCCAAGTTCTGAGCCCCGGCCTTTCGCTCCCAGCCTTGGTCCCTTCATGAGAGGGCCAGAGAGGGAGGGGACTTCGAGCCACGAGAAGGTTTTCCCGGCGTTCACGGGCCACCCGCGGGGCACACCTCGACCCGGGACTCACCCACGCGGGACTAAAGCGCGCCCGCTCGCCTCTCAATGAGTAAAGATCACAATCTGCTGCATATGCATGAGGGGTCCATGGGCCCGTGATTCGAGGCTGCCCAGCTGCGCCTGATTAGAAATTATTGGGGTTTGAAGACCTCAGCTCTCCCAGACATTTGTATAAGTACACAGAAAGTCCCCAGAGGGTCTTCTGTGACGGATATTAGGGGGCTATCGAGCCAGGGTAACCCTCTCACTTCGGGCTGTGTGATCAGGCGCCGCTGTAGGCAGCCCGATCCCCGAAGGGGTCCTCAACCGGCTCGACTAGAAGACGAAGGGGGCGTCTCCCCGGCTTCCTGCGGCGTCGGTGGCAAGCAGAGGTGGAGGCAGGCTGCGGCGGCGACGGCGACAGTGGCAGCGGCGCCATGGCAGGGCTCGCAGGTACCGTGGCATCAGCCTGCTGGGGGCGGGATGAGAAGCCCTCAGTGCGGCCGCGCCGCCATGTTGTCCCTTCTGGGTCACCTTAGGCGTCGCCGGGTCCCCACGCTGGGATTTTTCTTCCGCACACACTGGGAAGGGGGAGGGGGAGCACCCCTGTCCGGCGTCCAGTGATTGCCCTGCTTGGCCCTAGCCTGGGCCTTAGGGGGTCTCTTCCCAGCCTAAGGGTGGGTCACTGTACTCCAAGGTTCGCGCTCCGGCCTCCAAGGTCAGCGCCCTCCCAGATAAGGCAGGCAGAGCCGGGGGGCGCGGGGCTGGGGAGCGCGACCACCGCCTCTTCGGCCCCGGATCCCATGGCAGGGGACCCACCTTGTGGGAGGCCTGTCACTGTTGCCTCCACTTCAGTAGCATTTTTTTAAATCAGAAAGCGTGGCGAAAAGAGTAGAAAAGGGTCTCCCGCCCCGGGTCCCCGCTTCCGTGTCTGGGGTGATAGGTTGCCGCTCTGCTTCCAGTCGCGGGCGCCTCTTACTCCCTCTAACTTTACCTCAAGACGGGACACCCGTTCCCTTCCCTCCAATATGTGTGGGGAGTGGCCCTCAAGGGCAGCTGGAGGAACGGAATGCCTGGCACACTAATGGCCTGGAAAGGAAGAATGGGGGATGGGGGACAGTAGCTTTTTCATTCCTTCTTCCATATCTTCTTTAGTTTCCTTCCAGGCCTCCGTGTCCCTTTTCAACGCTAAATGTTGGGAGACTGGGGTCTGTCATAGGAAAGAAACGGCCTTTCTGTTTATAGGTTCGGATCGTCTTTTAGCCCCTTCAGGGAACTGGTGTGTTGGGACGGCTTCTCTGCCCTGCCTGACATGGTCCAACCATCCCGTCAGCCTTCTGGACGGCAACACCAAAGCTGGCAGAAAAAAAAAAAGTTCCAGCTTAAGTGCCAATGTCAAGTGTTAGATCTTGTTTGCTTGTTTGTTTTAAATCAGAGACTAATTAACGTTGAGCAAGTCTGTTAAAAGGTTATGTCACTGGAAGCCTGGTTGGTTTCCAATGACCAGGTTAAATCCATATCTGAAATTGGTCTTGTTAGAGTTGCTGCCAAAAGCAGTTTAACTTTTATCTGTAATATGTTGTTTCAAAGAGGAATCTGGGTTAGGCTGTTTTTTCTTGTTGTTCTCCTATCTTTGAAACACACGCATTCCATTTCAAGCCTGTCACTGGGTAATATACCAAGGACCATGTGTTGCCTGCACTCTGACTTCCTGCTCTGGGAATGCTCAGGAATCTGGATCCTGCTGGGGTTTGGGCCCTGTGGGAGGGAAAAGGAGGGAAGGGAGGATAAATGGGATCGTTCAGGGAGAAGATGGTGACAACATTTCCCTGGGGCATATAGAGGAAGTCAGAGGTCACCAGGGAAAAAGAGACTGTTGTTAGACTACTGTTTTGTGTGTATGCATGAGTGCACATGTTTAAATCTCTGGGGAAAAAGCTAACTGCAAATTCAGAATCTCCCTTTGGGGTGTTGGCTCCTGAGGAGATACAACATGTTTCAAAATAGTGAATGGCTCGCTGCAAACCTCCCTTGTCCAACCTTCCTGTAATAAGCTGCTGCTGGCCGTACAGCTGAAGCTCACAAAACCTGCCCCTGCCCTACCCCAAGAACAGACATCCCTTCCCTCGGTCAAATTCAAATACTCCACAGGTAGCGGTAACAGTGTCACTTAGCACCCCACCCCTCTGAAGGTTGTGGTACCTCTCATCCCACCCCCACCCCTCAATTTTAACTCTAGGTTAAGAAACTTAAATCCTTCTTAGGGATTAGTCCCAAGGGTCTCACCTGTTGCTGGATCCCACAAGGCCATTCCACACCCCTCACAACTCATTTGCTCTGTCCTTGGCCTTGTAGAGGCAAAGTCTTGTGGGAGCAGTGATGGTTTAGGGAAAGGTTTCATTTACTGCTGTGACTAAGGGCTTTGTAATAAAACACTAGTCATTTTCAAAACCTCCCATTGCTCTCTTTCAGAATAAAATGTTTTTATGGTATAGCTTGTGGAAAAACTTTATAAACAAGATATGTTTGGACCATTGCACAGGATGGAAAGTGAATGTATTCCTTTTGTCATCTCTGGTGGGTTAAGTTTGCTACCAGAACATGAGGGTTTGGGGGTAGAGGATGAAAGTGGGAAGCGGACATTGCACATTCAAGCCCAACCGTGCAGGTGCAGGCCACCAGGGCAGCCCTTGCCTGGATTTCTGTCATCTCACCATGCCACACTCAGAGCCCTGATGGATGGATGGAGGTAAAGGGCTTCACCAAGATCACCTGGAAAGCTCTGAGACTACCTGCAGCCTCTTGCCTTCTAAGGGGTGGGCGTGGGAAATACTCTGTCCAGAGCAGTCAGACTTTTCCATGCTGCTTTGGCCTGCCTTCTTGAACTGAGCTACCTTGTCACTTGGGCTGATGTTAGAGCATCTGAGGCAGTGGGGCCATGGGCACACCCCTCAAAGGCTCTGAGGGGAGGGTCGGCCTTCATTGAGAACACATGTTGAAATATGTTCACGGTTCTGTGGGTTTAATGTGGAAAACCGCAGAAACTCCCAGTCTTGAGGCCTGCCAAGATATGGGCTTCAGAAGGGAGGGATTGTGGACATTGCCTGCTGATGAGTCAGTCTGGGGCAAAAGGAGACCTGCCTCACCTTCAGGCTGTGGTAGCAGCTATAGCCCCACAGCCTAAGGAAGATGGAGTCTGAGATTGCACATCCTATTCAAGTCCTAATGAGTCCTGATTGCCACTTGGACAGCAATGTTTCTAGCTGGGGTTCACTGGGATCTTAGAGGCCCTCTTACAGAGGGGAACTGAGGTGAGGGGTGGAGGGTGACCTGTCTGGGTTCCTTAGGTTTATTGATGGCAAAACCAAGACCAGAACCAAGATCTGCACCCACACCCCCATAATTCTCTGATGCTGAACGAAGTTGTAGGTGCCTTCAGGTGGTGGTGACTGGACTGAGAAACGTAAGAGGCTTGCTTAACGGAGGGAAACATGATCAGGCTCAAGGGGGCGAGGTACTTTGTGCTCCAGAAATGTTTGTGACAACTGTGACTAAGGGATTTGAGGAAATGGCAGTAAGAGAGATTTATAGCCCTCCAACTGCCTCCCTTGGAGTTGACCCAGGAACAGGTGTGTAGTGACAGGGACACATAAAGCCAGAGACAAGGCTGAACAGGCGGCAGGGCCATTTGGTGAGAGTCAGCTGACCCCATGTAAGACGAGCCCCACCTCACTGAGGAGTGGGAAAGGGAAGAGAAGTCTGAAGCGGAGCAGTCAGCCCACCACCCGCCCTGACATGATGGCAGGGGAGAGCCCAGGGCCAGGGACCTGGTAAGCGTCCCTAAGAATAAGGAGGCTAGGGCTGGGAAAAGCAAGGAACCCAGTAATGGGAGAGAGGTTTACGGGGCAGGGTGGGGCCAGGCAGGTTGCCCTTGGAGTGGCTTGGTGGTTGTGGGCCCTGGAGTGTTAAGATGGATGGAGGAGGAGGTGCCACACCACACCTCTGATCCCATACCCATTGTCCAGGCCAGTGGCCACCCTGCCCATTACTCATTTCCTTGGGGCTCTTGGATGGAGACCTGAAGTAAGGCTTTGTGCTCTGAAATCACCCGCTGGGGTCCCTAGTACTCCATTTTGAGGGCTATTCCCACCATTTTACCCCTCCTCCCATCTTTCCCATGATTATCTGGTGTGTCCCCTATCCCAGGACCACAAATAAAGGCACCCACCCCTTCAGGGAAGGGGAAGTAGTCCCTTATTCTGGGACAAGTGAAGTTGTCAGCTTTTTGGGGTGGGGGAAATGGTCCTTTATCTCAGGATGGTGTTGAGATGGGGCTGGGTGTGTTAGGAGCCCACTTTATTCCAATTCCCCTCCATTTCCCCCCTCCCCCAAGTGGTGTGCCTACTCCACAATGGGCACATCAGCCCAGTCTTAGAAGTGTGTGTCGATGCCGCAAAAGAAGCCACAAGAGAGTTTTTGGTGCGCCTCCACCACCCCGCAGGGTCCTGGGACACTGTGCGAGATGGGGGAGGTACTTTTTTTTATTTTTTCTAGAGGCGGCCTCTGACCTCCAGGAGCTTACAATCTAGCTGGGGAGACACAACTAAAAGCACACCTAAACAATCATTACAATTAGCGATTACCACAATATTGACCACAACTGCGTGAGACCTGGGGAAGCAAGATCAGTGAGGGGCCGGGGGCTCGGAGAAGGCGTTTTAGTTTTAGTAAAGATGGGATTCGTTTACTGGTTGAATAGGTCCGAATCAAGTGACACATTTCTTTGGGGTGGGGTGGGCTTGGGAGGCAATGAGGGGGATAGGGGGATTGAGGGAGCATAGGCAGCAAGGTTGGAATGCACGTGCTGTAGGCAAGGGACAGTGAGAGGGCCCCACTCCATTTCTTAACCCTCCTCCCCCGCACCCTCGCCCTCCAGTCCCGCCACGCAGGCACGTAGTTGGTGTTCTCTGCTGCACCAAGACTCAGGGCTTCAGCTGGCGATGTTGGAATGTCCATTCTGCTGGCTGGTGTGGTGTTTGGATCTCCGTGGTGCGGCCTGCTGGCATGGCCGTGTCTTCGGGGCTGGGATGGTGCTGTCCCGACTTGGTCCAGATCAGAATGTGGTGCCTATGCCCGGATCTCAGGGATCTGCTCCCCCATTCCCCCTCCTCCCCCACCATGCCCCGCAGTGGGATGGGGCAAAGGAGTTGGGAATGGATCTGGTATTGTCGTCATTGTTGGTACTGGTACTGCTTCTCCGGGGGCCTACCGGCCCCTCACTGACCTTGACAAGTGCTCCTCTGGCGAGGGAACACAGGGGACCCCCCATTCCTGTGCGGCACTGGCTCCCATGCTAGCTGAGATGTACAGGAGCATCTGATGATGCGGCCGCCCAGGGGTGGGAGCTGGGGCCTCAGTTGGGGGCCCGCTGACGGCGCTCCCCCAACACGTGCCGCCCGGTGCGCGACACGGTGTACGCCAGCTTCTGCAGGGAGTACCTGAACACCTGTGTGAGAAACCCAGGACCCGCCCTCAGTAAAGAGCACCCGCAGCGTGTCTGCGAGCTGCCGTGCCCGCCCGCGCCCCACCCCCTGCCCCGCCCGCCTGTCCAGAGTGGGCTGGAGAGGCGGGCGCGAGCATAGCTTGTCCACGAGTCAGGGCAGCTGGAGCTTTTCCAACTGTGCTGAACGCTGCATGGCGGCAAGCTGATTGGACCCACAACTTAGGTATACCTCACTTCTCGCAATGGGCTGTGTCCCTGGAGGATTTCGAAAAGCGAATCCTACCCAGTAAATGCAGCATTCCAGGAACACCTTGAAGGAAATATGCGATTCCTTTGGCAAAGGATTCCTTTAGCAGGGAATTTTCCTGCAAAGGGAGCTTTTAGGGTAAATGATTTTATGGGCAAAGCGCTTTCTTCAGATTTCTTTTTACACAAAGCGCTTTTGCTTCTATTTGATTTTGTTTTTCCATAAAGCGATTTTTCCTTTTTTGGAAGCGCCTTTTTGCCCTTCCATTTTTCCTGCGAAGGGCTTTTTCCTCTGATTGTTTTTTTCAAAGTGTTTTTCTCCAATTCCTTTTTTAAAAGTTAGATCCTTTGTCTAATTTTTTTCTGCAATGCGCTTTTTATCTAATGCGTTTTTTCTACCAAGTGCTTTTGTCTGATTTATTTTCCTGCAATGCGCATTTTTTTTTCTTCTTTTAGTTAATTTTTCCTCTAATTCGTTGTGGGATTTTTTTTGCGAAGTGATTTTTTTCTGAGAAGTGCCTTTTTCTAACTTATTTTTCGTCCCACCCCCGCAAGCATTTTATATACGTGTATATTTTTAAAGAAAATTTCCCCGCAATGCGCAATTTTTTAAGGCGGAAAATTTTTGCTCTGCGAGCTGTAAAGTCTCGCAACAGAAGCGCCCCGCCTCCCTCCCGGGGTCGAGTCTGGGTGTAGCGGGTTTTTCTTACCGCGTAGGTCGCTAAAAGCCTCGGTTGATCGTCCGCAGCGGTCGCCCGCCGCGCCCCGAGTCTTTGTTCCCAGCCGGGCGCGGGCGCACAGTTCTGCGCTAAGAGGACGGCGCAGGGAATGGACTGGGGACGCGGCGGCACTTGGGCGGGCAGGGATCGCGGCAATCGGAATAGGAGGCGGCAATCGCGACGCGGGCTTGCGGGTTCAGGGGACACGCGCTGGGAACCATCTCCCACCCGGAACCCCAGCACACTTACCTGCAGCAGCACGCGGAAGATGTACCATCCGATGATGAGCAGCTCAGCCGAGGCTGCCGCCACTGCCGCCATGGTTCCGAGAGCGCCGGGTCGGTGGTCGAGAGAGAGGGTTCGCCGGGATCTGCTCGCCTCTCGGAGTCCGCTGTAGGGCGCACTGCCGCAGCTGCGGCGGCCGCGCCTTAAGTACCCGCCCGTCGCCTAAGTGCGCATGCGCGCTTGGGGGGGCTTCATGAGGAGGGGTGACTGGGGGCGATCCTCATTCGCCAGGAGAGGAAAAAATAATCCATCTGCTCTTTCCACACCGACCCCCGCCTCCTGAGTTCCATCTCAGCCCCCTTCCAGAAGATTCCGCTGTGCTCGCTTTTGAATTTTCCTGTGAAATGAAAGGGTACTGCGACTCTGGGTAGACCGTAGGGCGAGGGTAGGGGATGCAAACCTCTTGGTGCTGCGCCCTTCTCTCTGAGCCCTGGCCTGTTTGAGCCTCGTCTCCGCTGCTGCCCTATACCCTACTTTAGGCATGGGTGGAAAACCGAAGTTAGGGAGGGATTATCTGCCCTGTAGAAAAAAAACGGTGCCCCGTTCAGGGGCCTTGGCATCACAGGCCCATACTCAGCACTCTGCCTAATATTCAGTGTGTGAGTTTTAAGCACAGGTCCTCTGCTTCATTGGAGTCCCTGAGCGCGTAACGCTTCTCTGATTCTTCGCATCCCGCTTCTTGCGGTGGGAGATCGGAATCTGCAGACGAGGTGGCTACTGTGGGGAGCTGAGCCAGGACGCTGCGCCCTGGGCGCAAAAGTGGTAGTCTCCGAGTATCTACTCTGGGAGGGATGCGGGAAGGATCCGCGCCGTTTCTGTGCGCGGGAGGAAAGAGCTTTAGGAGTAGTCGGAATGTGTCGGGGATAGTTTTCGGCAGAACAGGTTGTTTCAACCTCTGTCTTCTGCTTCCCTCCCGCAGGCCTGGTAGGTCTGCCCTAGCCAGTGGGGTGCTTTGTACCTGTTGCGCTGAGCGGCTGGAGCAAGGAGCGGGATTTCGCTCCCGCTGCGGGAGGATCGTGGCTACCGCAAGCCCCGTTTCCAGGCGAGGCGGGTCCCTTTCGGAGCGCCCGTCTTACGGGTCCCTCGCGGATCGCGATCGCGGGTTTTCCGGGCGGGAAGACCCAAACGCCGATTCTGAGCGTGGCCCTCGGCATACCAGTGGCCCGCCAAGCACCTCTTTCTAGCAGGCTGCCTGATGCAGGGGCCAACTGGCATCTACCCTTATGTGGATAGAAAATTAATTTTGATTAAAAGCTCATGGAGGTCAGGTTCTATACAGTGCCAGCAGCAGATGGAACTGTAATGATCCAAGCGAATTCAGTTTGGATGAAGTGGCATAGTGATTTTTCTCTGCATTGACTTTCGAAGAAGTTGGCTGGTTTTGGCAAAATGACGCCGGGTTACTAGGAAAAAAAAGCAAGCTCAGCCTAGGCTGCCATCTTAAAACAAAGTATTTGGTGGTGCTGCCGCTGCTTGCAGCTTCCCGGAGATCCTTTCCCTGTATTGGGGGCCCCGCAGTGCGCCGCTAACTGCTTTAACTCGCCACTCTTTGCCTGAGTACCTCCTGCCGCGAGAGATAATAGATACAGAACCCTGCCCTTACCACATGGAGGCACAGCACGGAGCCCATGGCCGTTCTGTGGCGACCACAGGGCGGTATTGTGAGGTCTGGGCCCCTTGAGGACGGGCCGCAGCCCCAGGAGGCGATACATGATCTCTGCTGGGCAGGGCCCAGGCAAAGCCAGTCCACTGTACAGACCGTGCCAGAGAACCCTCTCCCCGAGCCCCCAGTAGAAGCCCCGGGGAGACATCCCAGGAGGCTTCCCGAACTGGTGACTTGGAGAGGAGTGGAACTTCCATGGGTGGGCAGGGAGGAAAGGGCATTCACATTTGCTGCTGTTAACCATGCTCCATCTTCCCAAATAAGTATACATTCTGTTCCTGTTTTTTTTTTTTTTTTTTGTCTGTCTGTCTGTCTGTTTGTCCTTTGTGTGTTTGTTGTGTTGACTTCTCTCTTCAGGATCCCTGCTGCCTTGGTGATCCCGGGCTGACAGCCAGAGAGCACAGCGGCTCAGCTCCTGGAGAGTGAGGGTTGAAGAAAGCGGAGGGCAGCCGCCTGCGCCCGCTGACTCGCATTAGGTCGGTTCCTGCAGCGGTGCTTGGCAGCCTTGGCGAAGGCCCTGCCCGGCAGAGATCATGTATTGCCTCCAGTGGCTGCTGCCTGTCCTCCTCATCCCCAAGCCCCTCAACCCCGCCCTGTGGTTTAGCCACTCCATGTTCATGGGCTTCTACCTGCTCAGCTTCCTCCTGGAGCGGAAGCCTTGCACAATTTGTGCCTTGGTTTTCCTGGCAGCCCTGTTCCTCATCTGCTATAGCTGCTGGGGAAACTGTTTCCTGTACCACTGCTCTGATTCCCCGCTTCCAGAATCGGCGCATGACCCTGGTGTTGTGGGCACCTAACAGCCCGCTCCGTTAGCTTTCCGAGGAAGCAGAAGACGGGAGGGGAGGCATTGACATAGGTCATAAAGCATTGGAGTTTCAAATCCCGCAGCCCTGCGGGTGCCACATTCCTGATGGCGCCTTTTTGGCCTGTGATGTTTTATCCTTATAATGTGAATAATGGCACTGACCGGTGCTTTTATTGTAGAGTCCTGTAGTCATGGGTGGTCTTGTGGTTGTGTGTGTTCTGTCCCCATCTTGGTCCTGGCTATTAGGTTGGCCACCCCCCCCACCTCATTATGGTGAGGAATCTGCACCCATCCTGATAACTGCCCCAGAGTGACCTGGGCAGATAAAATGCCAGTGTCATTGTCACCTCTGTGACCCCTCCTTGTCAGGGTCTCCTTCCTTCCCAGAATATTAGTGACTCCTCGTCCCTCTCCTGGTTTCCCTTTTACCCCTTTCATTTTGAGGGGAGCGCCTGTCTAAGACAGGGCTCATTTTTGCACTTATCTCGCAGTGGAAGAGATTGCTGACGCCCAAGAGCCTCGCTTTTCCGTCCTCGTTTCCTTGTTCAGCAGGCTAGACAGAAAAATGTCTTGACTGTTGTCCACGAATCTCCCAATATTTTCTCCCCTTCATTTTTAAGAAAGGAAGCAACAGATAGATGTTGCTCTTTCACCTGGTGTCTGGGCTCCTGCTTGCTGGCCCAGCCTCACTTCCTTTGCCCTTCCTCCTCTTTCTCAGCTGTCCCAAGGAGGGGGGCCTCATTGTGTCTCCCGTGCATGCTCTGCGGGATTGAAGTATGCTGTGTTCACATAGATCTAGCAGTCCCTAGCTGAGTGAGTGGGAGAGTACTTGTGTGTTCCATAACAGCCATGCGTCCCTTGCTAGGTGTTTGGATATTTTTTGATGTGCCCTGTGTGTGTGTGTATGTACAAATACATGTGTGTATATTCCTTTTAAAGAAGCTTTATCGAATGTGTTCTGATTTTGAGGTTTAGCAGTAGCTAGCTATATATAGTAGGTGCCGCTACAGTTTTTATTTAGCATGGGGATTGCAGAGTGACCAGCACACTGGATTCCGAGGTGGTTCAGACAAGACAGAGGGGAGCAGTGGTCATCGTCCTCCCGCCAGGAGCTTCTCCGTTCCTGCGCATATAGACTGTGCATTATGAAGAATACACAGGAAGACTTTGTGACTGTCACTTGCTTCTTTTTCTGCGCTTCAGTAACAGTGTTGGCAAATGAGACTTTCTCCTGGCCCTGCCCGCTGGGGATCAGCATGGTTGTCCTTCCAGTCCGAACCATCCATCTCTCTTTTGCCTGAGGGGAGAGGGAGGTGGGCCAGGCAGAGACCAGACCTGGAGGCTGTCTATCTAGGGAATGGGACTGTGAGGCTGCAAGGCCACACTTGTGAAATGTTTGGACTGCTGTTCTAGAGCTTTTCTTTCTGGTGTGTTCGTTGCACAGCTGTTTGAAATGTTTAATAAAGCTTTATAAACTTTACTTTGTGTTTTTATGTGGCCGCAGTCCATTTGGGTCCTGGTGTTGGATTTCTGAGTTAGTAGGGGGCAGGGGGACGCATGGAGGGGCCGAGTCCTTGGCGCCAGAGTACCTTAGCCCGAAAATTTGATCTGCTCTCTGGAGAGCAGATGGTGGGGTTAGGGGAGAGGGAGCAGGGGGCAGGCCAGGCAGTGAACAGGAGGGAGTCTGAAAGTTTTCAGAGATGAGACATTTGTGTTTCTCAGCTCCCATGGCTTCTCGCCTGAAATTGTTTCCCTCCATAGGAGATTTGAGTAACCGATCCCTTGACAAACAACTTAAGACAGCTGGAGCTCTAATCATCAAGGATTTTTATGGTGCTGCTTTTGAAGTAAAAATAAAGTGAAACCCCTTATGACATTTCAAGTGGAAAAATAAATAAGACTGGCTGTCTAACCAGCGGACTTAAGGCGATGGCTAGAAGTGCAAGAGTGGTTTGGTTCCATGTCTAGATGTGCTCAGGCTCCATGGCCATGACCTTTGAGACAGAGGGCTAGCTTGTCAGGGGTCTGTGCTCGGTGTGCACCTCTGAATCTCTTCCTTTCTTCTAGAAAACATAGTAGGAACACCGCCTATTCAAGGCATGGGGCTCTTGTAGGATTTATTGAGATAACAGCTGTGAAGGGCTTTGGTAATTTCATAGCAGATCACCTGTTTTACCTACCTCGACTTTTAAATTATTGCTGTAAAGTTGTATGTGGTTTTCTCCTGTTCTTTTAAATCTCTCCATCATCACTTTATCCCTTTTTTCATTTCTAGCGTTGCTTATTGATGCTTTCTTTTCTTGATCAAAATTTGCCAAAGATTTGTGTATTTTAGAAGTATTTTGAAAGAACCCAAATTTTATCAATCATATCTGCTGGATATTTTTCCTATTTGCTTCCTTTGTGCTTTTATTTCTGAATTCTTCTTTTCTGGGTTTCTGGATATATTTTGTGGTTCTGCAAAGTCTTAACAAGCTAGGAGTCATCCACGTAGAAAGGATGGTTTATTCAACAAACACTGAGACCCTGTACTAGGCTTGCTGGGGATTTCAGGGGCAAGACCCAGGCTTGACTCTCTAGGAGCTCAGGACTCTAGCCTAGTGGGAAGACTTAACAAAATAGACAATTGCAAATTCCAAAAACAAAACAAACAAACAAAAAAGGCTTTTGTGTTCCTCCTCTCCTGTGGAGGCACCTGGATGATAAATGAAGCCAAGAGTATTGCTTATTTTGCTCTCCCTCAGAAAGCAACTCTCTGTTTTAAGTCAAGAGGGCTTACGAGACACAAACAGGCCTCCCTCTGAAAGATTTGTGGCCCCTTCCAGCAGGGAGCCTGCACCCCCCCACCCCAAGGTGACTGCCAAATCAGCATTCTGTATGCCTAACAATGCTTTCCACCTAGCAGAGCGCCCTGCCCCCTGAACTGCCTTTCAAGAAAATGAACAGTAGATACCTCTGCAGGGAAGGAGCACCAGGCCTTAGAAAAACCACGCTCTGCGATTCCACCGGTCACTGCAGCTCCTAGTATGAAATGGTTGCCCACATGGTACCTAGTTACTTACCACAAGACCCCATGAGGCCTAGGTCTGGGCTTCTTTAGGAACTGGTCCATGCCCTGCTCTGGGTCTCAGTTTCCTTGTAGGTGAAATGTGTTTGGAGCAAACAGTTTTCCCAACCCTATTGTCCTGGGAGTTCTTTCTGGGTCTTAGGGTCCTCTTGGACCCACTTAAGGAAGGCAGCAGAGTTCTGAGTAGGTGGCTGTGCACTTTCAGGCTAGCCTGCATGTTCTTTATGCTTAGTGTACCATGCGAGGCCAGATACTGCCTCTGTCAGGAAGCTTTCCTGGATTTCTTCCTTTTCCCTGGAGATCCCCTTGCCTAGGGCATTTCACCCAGCCTTCTGCTGAGTGCTATTGTTAGGCAGGCTTCCTCTTCCTTAGTGACTGAGTTCCTAGATGGTGTGGCCCATGAGGGCTCCTCCTGCCTCCCAAGGGGCCTACATTATTAATCATTCCACCAATATTTGTCAGAATCCCACGCAAGACTAGGCCTTGGGACTACACAGTGGACAAGGTGGACAGTCCCTGCTAATGGGAAAGGGGGTGACATTGAGCATCCCAGGGATACACAACTATGGACTGTGGCCAGTGCTAGAAGAGAGAGTCTAAGAGGGGATCTAATGCAGGCCGGGGAGGATCAATATTCAGGTGGAGACCTGAAGGATGAGTATGAATGCTTGACCAGTGAAGTAATAAATGAGATGTTAATTTTTACCATCTAATCAAGCACCTCTGTGCTTGCAGATAAGAAGATGGGGCCAAAAGTAAAATCAAGAACCATGAGTGTCTGGCTGTCCTAGAATCAGAACCCAAAAAGGCTTTTTGGGTCAGTCTGCTTAAAGTTAGAGAACTATTGGGAGATACGAAGGGGGTCTAAGGCTGAAATGCTGGTGGCGGGCCCCAAAATTTAGTTCTGAGAACTCTTCAGTTTTCAGCTGACTGGGAACCATCACAAACAAGGATCTGATGGGATTGGGGGGTGAACCAGTCAGAACAGCACTGAAGGTGGGATTCTTTCAGCAGGAACAGGATAGCATTTGGGTGGTAAGCAGCAGGGCCGTAGAGAAGGCTGCCACCCCGTCTAGATCACTGGGAATGAGAGAAGAGGGTCTAAGGAGTGACCAAGTGAGGAGGGGACGGCAGGAGACTGGGTAGGCTGGAGAGGGAGGAGGCAGTGGGAGATGACAGAAGGAAGGCCAACTCCTGTTGAATAGTGACAGGAAAGGAGGCCAGAGAAGGGTTGTCGCCTATGTCCATTCGGTTGGCAGAGCCAGAACCCAGTCTCCTAGCACCCAGTGCAAAGCTCACTCCCCACCCCACCAAAACGTCAAGAGGAAAGAACTAAGAAGTGCTCTCCTCAGCAAGTGATGGCAGATGATCCTGACTGAGGGGCTTGTCCAATCTCAGCCCAGCAACCCCTGCTCCCCAGTGTCTTCCTGAAAGCTCCAGGAAGGACAGAGTTTGGTCTGCCAGGCAGGGGCGGGGGGATTAAATACGTTGAGCAAAACTTCAATTGTAGAGCGGGCTCAAGGTGAAGAACAGAAGCAGCTGGCTGAGCAGCAGCTGAGGGCCTCAGACTGAAGCCCTTGGTCTCCCTTTGGGACATTGGGAAAGGGACTCAAACCTTGGGTGGGAGATAGACTCGAAGGACCAAAGAACCCTGATGCGAGGCTTCAGGGAGCCCCAGGTCTCATGTCCTTCCTTTGTGACTGCACCTCCCTGGACCCCCGTTTCCTCACTGTGAAATGTATACCATGCCACCCACCACAGCATCTGCTGCAAGGCAGAGTCTCCACATACGTTATTTCTTCTGTTCTGTGGCCCCTACCACCAGCCCTTGCTGGGCTCAGGCCTCTTAGGATGTGCTCTGATCCTCCACGCTCCCACTCATTCATTCGTGGAAGGAGCATTTGCCAGGCTCCACGCCAAGCTCTTCGATGCTGGTGCACAGCAAGACCATGCCCTCCTTGAGGAGCTCAGATCAGTAGGAGGGAGGGCATCAAGGCAGTCTGGTAGGCAGATAATTACAATACCGGGTTGTTAGGACTTTGGTGGAGTTAGGCAGAGAGATTGCGTGGGAGACCGTATGTCAATACCTCAGTGTGAAGTCCCTTAATTATTTTTCACATTCTCTGAAAAGACAATATCCTAAAAAGGAAAACACAAAGACGTAGCTTTTTCCTGGGATGCCAAAGTCCTGGTTTTGAGTCCCTGCTGGGCCCCCAGCTTTCCCAGTGACTCTCATGGATTTCTCTCTCTGAGTAATCCCTGCCAGTCTAGCCTCCTCTCCATGAGGATCAGAGCAGGGATAACTTTGAGAGCACTTTGTCAGATATGGGTTGAACGTGACCCTTCTCCAAAGACTAATCCTCTCAGTGGTTCTGGCCTCTCACCTCTTTTCCTGGGTAGCTTGTATAGAGCTTGCACTTGGACAGCTTACCACCTCTTCCGAAGCGAAGCCCTCTGCCAATCCCCTGTCCCACATGGTAGTGGCAGCCCTCTAAGGAGGGGGCAGGGAGGCAGGAGCTAAGGCCCTGGGCCTCATTCCCACCCCTTCCCGTGTGACTTGCTCTTCTCTACTCACGCGCCTGTAGGCCTCTGTTTCCCCATTTATAATCCAAGGATGGGGCTGGACCACGAAGTCTCTAACATTCCCAAAGCCATCTTCTGTGAAACATCAGTGAACTTGATCCTTGTTACTCCAATCTTAGAGATATTGGTTAAAAGAAAGAAAGAAAATGTGTTAAGACAATTACATATTTAATCGAAAGATCTTTTGCATTAAAGAATAAACTTTAAATCTCTTGGGTGTAGAATTGTCAAGGATCTTAGCTTAGAGCCAAGACAGACATGGAAGGGTCTATGAGGGAGGAAGACAGACAAAGCCCTTCAGTGGTTCCCTGTTGCCTGTGGTCCCAACTCGTTAGCTTGGCCATCAAGGCTCTGCACAACCCTTGAGGATAGGGGGGCTTATTAGTCTTTGTCCCTTGGCCAGGCACAGAACCTGCCTGACCAGGCCTGGTATAGTACATAGTACCTGCTGGTTGGCTGGCCTGGTGGGTAGATGGATGGACGGTTCAATCAATCAATTGCTAGACTCCCTAAGGAATTTGGTGGCCCAGTCTTTCCCAGAAGGAAGGGAATTCAGTTTGCCTCCCAAGTCTCTTGTCACCTCTGAAGTGACAGAGATTATTTTCCAGCCTCCAGACTAATGTTTTGAACAAAGATATGTGAGAAGAAGCTTGTAAAAGGCACCACAACCTGGCATCCTCCCTGTGGCGACAGTCCACGTGTGGTTTGGGAATAGCCCGGCCAGGTGGTAGACACCCGTAAGACCTGGATGTAGGTGGGCTCCTGATCGCTTGTGAGCTGAGGGGATCCCCCCTTCTCCCCTCTCCCTACCTGTCCCCCACCCCAATCCCATTTGTGGGACTTCCCAAGCATCCCTGCACACTGGCAGGCAGGTGAGCTAGCAGGATTGCAGGGCATGGACCACGGCACAAGATTTAAAGTTTCACAGAGAGCCAACCAGAGCTCTGCTGGGAGGTCCTCTGACTTCCCCGAGGGTTCACAGCTAAGCCAGGCTGGCCCTGGATTCCCGAGTCTGACCACAAACTTAGTTGGCCCTCTGCCTTGTTCATCTTCCGTTTCCCTCTTCTTCGACCCTCGTAGATCGCGAGAGTGGCAGTCTCAGAACTCCCTCCCACGGCCCACCCCACTGCAACACACCATGGGAGCACACCGCCGAGATTCAGGTCCTTCCTCTGACCCCGTTCCCTCAGACCACTTTGAGGAAGGTTCCATCTCAGTCCAACTCCCAGACTCTCAGCTGTAACACTGTGGGGTTAGGCTACTATTCACAGATGGGCTAGGCCATTTGGGGGGCCAATTCTTGGTAGTTGGCTTTTGGTTTTGTTTGTTTTTACTTACTGGTCAAATATGAACCAGTTCTCATTTTCACACTCAGAGCCATTTTTATGAATGCCATATGGTTCCATTTTTTACTGACAGGAACTGGGGATCACAGGCGCATAGCACAGCTACTGCGACTCATGGCCCGTGCAGCTGTGCCCCCCTCACGGGCTGCATGTGCAGTAGGAGTGGTGTTCAGGACCAGTGAGATTGGAGGGGGCCTTATCCATGGTCATGACAACACTGCCCCTCTAGTCCTGCCTCTCTGGCCCCTTAGTCTTCCCCTTGTCTGTCTCCTCCTTTTCGTTCAGATCCAGTCATCTCTAGCTGAAGACTGCACCAGATGCCTCTTTGCTTTCAATCCTACCCCTTTCAACCCATCGTCCAATGGCCACTGTTGGGCTTCCTTGCCAGCTTAGGTCACGTTCTATGGCTCTTGACTTAACTTTTGTCCTTCATCATCACCTAGAGGATGGAGTTCTGTCTGTTATGGGGCAATCAGAGTGTTTCGAAAGCTGGCTCCCACCTACCCCATGTGCTCCTACTCTGCTTCTCCGGGTGCCCAGCCAGATGAGCCCACCTGTCCTCCCTGAAGAGATGGCCCCTTTCACATGAGAATCCAGAAGATTGCCTAAGGAGAAGGTGTCAGGGGAGGGTTTTTGAGAAAGAATATGATGTCTCTAGTGGCAGCCACCACCAGCAAGAGAACCAAGAAGGGGTCACATTGGATTGGTCAGTTAGGAGGTCTTATCCTCCATGTCAGGGTCAGCAGAGTGACAGAGGCAGACATCACATCACCATGGGAAAAGGAGAAAATGAGAGGTAGAAGTAGAAATGAGGGGACAGATTCCTGCTTTCAGCTATGAAGGGAAAGAGAGAGAGGGAGAAGTGGAAATCCTCCTTTGGACTGTTGTTTTATTTAACTAATATTTGGCAAGTGCTTTTCTGGATCAGTCCCTGATAGACATTTTACCAGCAGTATCTCCCTGAGACCTCACAGAACGTCCCAAGGTTGGCATGGTTATGTCCACTATACAGAAGAGGTTCCCAAGATGGCGGGCAGAGCTGGACTTTGTACCCCATTCCATTGCTGTGCACAGCCTCACCTTCACTGCTCTCCTTGTCCTCCCTGCAGCCACGAGGGGACGGGGGAGGTGGAGAGCTGCCTACAGACGGAGAGCTGGGCTAGAGGCACAAGGGAGGTTATGGGGTCTTAGATAGGACTGGAGGGCTGGAACACCTAACTTTTCAGAGGGGAAAGGGCCAAGGAGGAGAGAGGCTATTTTTAAGAGTCAAATAGAAGATATGAGCCTATTAAAAACCAGGGGGGAAAGGAATTGAATAGTCAACAAGCGTCTGAGTGGAGCACCTCCTCTAAGCTAAAGAGCAATGAAATGACATCAAGAAGACAAAGGCCAACAGTGAACATGAGCAAGTGATGGCCTGTGTCTCAAGATGCCTGGAGTGGACTGAATTTTGATGGGCAGGTGGGGCCTTAGCCTTGGACAGCAAGTGTGCAAAGACCCACCCACCCAAACCTGGGAGGCTTAGCACTTGGTGAGTGACCTCATCTGTCCTCAGGCCATCGCTGGAAGGTGCTAAATAAATATTTGCTGATGTGAAATAAACATCTGAAATGGGAAATTAGATCAAAGAGGAAAAATACCTTTGTTATGCTACTGATGATAGAAGGGGCCAGGCATCTCATCCTTTGGCCAGTTAGGTGGGGCTGACTGGGGTATTTAGAACTGATAGCTACATGGTGGTCGGGACTAGGATGACCAACCCTTCCTGTGGGCACAGTTCTGCACAGTTTGCAAGGGTTTGGGGGCAGGGTATCTCACACACTCAAGGTATTCCCCATTCAGGGTCTTGAGTCTTGAGGACCCCTAAATAAACTCATCCCCCAGTCTGTTGGGTGAGTTTGCTTCCATGACGTTGGATTCTTGATGATCTCCATTTCTTAGAGAAGAGAACAAACTCCAGGTCTCCCAGGAAGAACTGGCAAAAATAGGCCTATCCCTTTCTGACTCTGCTGTGTCTTTTACACACTACACCACTTCCCTGAACAATATACAGTTTCACCACATAATCCTTTTAGAAGGTCCAAATATGTGTATCATCAAGATTAGGTGGGCAGAGTCGGCAAGGATGCTTTCCACTCACTTGCTGGGTGGCTGTGAGTCACCTCCCTTCACTGGGCCTTGGTTTTGCCATCTGTGAAATGAGGCAGTTGGACCAGATAATCCCCGAGTTCCTTTCCAGCTCTAGCATCATCCTCAGATACCCTGCTGCCTAGAGCAGTAAGTGAATAAAGGGCATGGTGACCCCAGGCTGTGGGTCAAGTGTGCATCTTGGAGCGTGGAAGAATTGTGACGATGGCCACAGCCCCCTGGAAGATGACCTTGGCAGGAGCTGGCTGAGATGAGTTTTCTACTGATGGTGGAATCTCCTGGCTGTGTCTATACAGGTAGGTTGGTGCAGGTGAGGCGTGGGGAGGGGGCTCTGCTTCTCTTGTGACTGCTGAATGATGTTTCCTTGCAGAGTTGGAAGCCTCCGGGACTGGCAAATGCCAACTAGATTCAGCCATTCATATTGGCAAAGTAGGTGACCCATCTTTCTACACACTCTCCTGGCAGGGCTTCCAGAAAGGCTTTCTGCTCCCACCCCTTAAATGCATCCCTGTATTTCATTGTCACTGTGCCTGGAATCATACCTTCCTGTAGCCTTCCAGTTCCCTGTCCAGGTGGTGTGTTCTCTGAGAAGACTATGGCCATAAATGCCATAATCAGCCAGGAATATGTTTATCTCAGAGCTAGAGCCAAGAGGGGAAGGCTTGTCCAAAATTGAGGCTCAGACTGTTTATTCACTAGAAAGAAAAAAAAAAAGTGCATTTCAGCCTCACCTCGGGGCACACACCCAAATGCAAAAATTATTTTAAAAGGTCAAAAAGGAGATATGAGCCCATTAAAAACTAGGGAGAAAAGTAATTGACTATTTAACAACTGTCTGAATGGGGGAGCCCATTTAAGCTAAAAAAAAACAACAAAATGACATCAAGGTGGCAAAGGCCAATCAATTTGACTACATTAAAACTAAATATTTTCAAAGTCAATCTCACAAACAACCAAAAAGCAGAGTGGGCAAAATATTTGCAGATGCATAATACATAAATGAACACACCCAAAATTATAACAGTAAAACCAATAAGGTTGTAAGTCGCCCAAACAGAGTTTTCAGAAAATGAAATGGAATTAACTAAAAAAAATTTTGAAAAAAAAAAAAATTTGGAAAAACATTCAACTTCACTAATAACCAAGGATCAACAATAAAAACAATAAGGAAATACAAGTTTTCACCAACAAATTAGAAAAAAAAAAGTTTAAGAATACCTAATGTTGATGAGGATACAGTGGAACAGGCACTGTTATATGCTATTGGGGAGTGTGAATTGGTGCACTCTTTGGAAAGTATTGTGGCAGAAGAAAGATGAAAGTTTTAAGAGAGGGTGAATGGCCTATATCTTTAAACAACATATATCGAGTGTCTATTTTGTGTCAGGCATGTGCTAGTTTTTAAAATAGGAAGGTAAGATATGATCCCTGCTCTTAGGTGTACAAAGAGATAAAAAGGACACACAAGCAGATACTAAAAATGATACACAAGAAAGAGCAGGCCAGAGATCTGCTTAGGACATGGGAGCATGGAGCAGCGGGGTTGGTGGTACAGGTGTGAAGCTTTATGGGAGTATCCAAGGAGGTTCCTAGAAGAGGTGATTGGCGAGGGGGAGTTACTCAGGTAGAAGGCAGAGACAGGAGAGAAGCATCGTGGCTGAACTAGTGGGCAGTTGAGGTTGCTGAAGCATGAAATAAGAGTCTGGGTGTGGAAAAGGTGGAACCAGATCACACAGTGCCAGTGCGTTTAGTTGAAGAGTTGGGTCTTCAGTTACAACAGGGAGCCACGGAAGCATTTTGCACAAGCAGGTGCCATGGTAAGATTTCTCTTTTAGGGTGATTACTCTGGTTGCTTGGAGACATTTGGAGGTACGAGGGCCAATGAGGAGATGATTGCCTTGGTCCGGGTAAAGAGGGTAAGGCCTAGATTAGGGTAGAGGCCAAGGGGATGAAGAGAAGTGGTCCGATCCAGGAGGTAAAGTTAGGAGAACCTGCTGACGAGTTGGTCGCTGGGTTTAAAGAGAGTCAAGGATGTCTTTCCTGTTTCTATCTTGAATGACTGGGTGGATGGGAGAACACTCAGGAGAAAGAACAGCCTTTGGGGGCTGGAGGAGCATTGCTGAGTTCAATCTCAGACAAGTCAAGTCAGAGGTGGGCATCCAGGTGGAGGTGGCCTGCAAAGAGCTAGGAAGAGGGTCTGGATCCCAGCAGGAGATTTAAACGAGAGATTTGGGTCGGGACTGATGCTGATTGTAGCCCCGTGACCTTGGGTGAGCTGGCCCTAGGAGAATGTGTCAGCTACGAAGGGCGGGGGTTGTCCAGAAATGAGAACCTTGCCCCTATTTAAGGGGTGGGTAGAGAGAAAGGGGAGCCCACAAAGGCAAAAAAAAAAAAAAGCCAGAGAGATAAAAAAGCACCTGGAGGCTGTGTTGGCATGGAAACCCGGGGATGTGGAGCATTTCCAGAAAACAATCAGCAGACAAAAGAGAGGCCAGCTAGCTGGGGGCTGAGAGCCCCCTGCATGTAGTAATCAGGGGCTGCTAGTCCTCAGCAAGAGCAATTTCCCGTGAGAGATGGAGAGAGGAAAATGGGAGGGGAAGGGAGAGCAGGCAGCTGGGCCACCTGTCTGCGAGAAGCTGCTAGCGGAACAGTTTGGGCCAGGGGACAGTTTCTGAGCTGGAGCTGGATTGAGATGAAATAAGGATAGATGTGATAGGAACAGTCCAAAGGGCTATCATCTAAAGTGCTCCTGTCTGTGTAAATCAGAGGCAAGATCAAAGGACAAGGGTGGCAAGGAAGGAAAATGTGCATTGGTGACCTTGACTGGAGCTCTTGTCAAGTGGGAAAGTATATATGCCCGTTGGGAGCTCACCAAAGAAATAGGGGCATCTCCCAGCAGGGATGAATGGAGAACCAGGGGTTGTGTTCTCACAAGACCAGAGACAAGTTCATGAGTGACATTTTAGGGATGGATACGGGAAGAGGATCCTGCTGAGGAAATAGAACGAGGGGCCAGAGAAAAAGACCCAAAACATCGGGGTCCTAGAAGCCCAGAGAGGAGAGAGTTTCCAGAAGGATGGAGTGGCCACTGATGGCCACATGCACAGAGACAGGGGAGACGAGGGCATCCCCAGGACCTGGCCTCTGGGGACATTTGCCACAGCAACTCTGGGAGAAGAGGCAGAAGCCCCGCTGGGTGGGGGACAATCTCCAGTCTGGCTGAGAAGGCAGGAGGGAGGGGGAGCTGGAGGAGGCCACAGGGCCAGGAAGCCGCTGGGCTGGGCCTTCCCCAGAGCTCTGCTGGGAGGAGGCTGTGCAGGCTGACCCAGGAGAGCAGGGCCAGGCAATGGAAGGGGCCCTGGAGCAGCAGGATTAAGTGTTG
>CAUYRT010092470.1:0-26019 GCA_963574885.1 Lepilemur ruficaudatus | reverse complement strand
ACAGCAACCTCAAACTCCTGGGCTCAAGCAATCCTTCTGCCTCAGCCTCCCGAGTAGCTGGGACTACAGGCATGCGCCACCATACCCGGCTAATTTTTTCTATATATTTTTAGTTGGCCAATTAATTTCTTTCTATTTTTATTAGAGATGGGGTGGTCTCCCTCTTGCTCAGGCTGGTTTCAAACTCTTGACCTTGAGTGATCCTCCCACCTCGGCCTCCCAGAGTGCTAGGATAACCGGCATGAGCCACCGCGCCCGGCCTAGCATGCTGCCTTTGGAGAAGTGAACTCAGATGCAGTTGAAACCTAAAGCTTTAAACTAATATCCAAGCCCATTACTCTCTGAAAGTTGTGTAGTGGTACTAAATCTTTGCTCCACCATAATGTTTCTTCAAAGGGAGCAGTTATCATAGCAGCTGTTTGGTATGTCTTCCATAACTTCTGGAAGGCTTATAGCCTCTGCCCATACGTTCCAGATCATAAAACCTACTGAGGTGGATTGTATGTTCTTTAAGAGAAGGTCCCTTCCCAGAAACATTGCAACCTTGATTCTCTTGGATTTTTATGTCGAAGTACTTCCTCCAAGCAGACTGGAGTCTAATGGTAATGAGCCCTGGAATTTTGAGTTCAATAAGCCTGTGTCATGTATGAGCAGAGAAGTCCAATCTTGATAGTAAATGAAACAGTCATCCAGCAAGAAGTAAAGAACGGTATTTATACTGCTTAGAGAAGCTGTTTGAAATCTTTCTGGTGAGGGAGGCCCAGCTGAACTTCACTTTATTTCCTTTATTTTATGTCTGTGAGATTCCCCTGTATTTCTTTCTTAAACTAGTTTGAGTGGGTTACTGTTGATACTCTCAAATGTCACTAAGGTATAATTTAATACCTATTCCTTTTTAAAGTCTTAAAAAGCTAGGGACCTAGAATCACACTACGGTAACATAATAAAATTGATCTCAAATTAACATCCATTCTATACATTCATTGCTTTTTTTTTTTTTAAGACAGTCTCACTCTGATGCCCAGGATAGAATGCTGTGGCGTCAGCCTAGCTCACAGCAACCTCAAACTCCTGGGCTCAAGTGATTCTCCTGCCTTAGCCTCCTGAGTAGCCAGGAGGACAGGCATGCGCCACCATGCCCGGCTAATTTTTTCTATATATTTTAGTTGTCCAGCTAATTTCTTTCTACCTTTAGCAGAGATGGGAGTCTCACTCTTGCTCAGGCTGGTCTTGAACTCCTGACCTTGAGCGATCCGCCCGCCTTGGCCTCCCAGAGTGCTAGGATTACAGGCGTGAGCCACTGCGCCCTGCCTACATTCATTGTTAATGTAAGAAAACAGTCTAGCGTGTGACAAGAATACATGCCTAAGAGTATTCATCACAGCATTAATTTTATCCGATATTAGGGGAAAGATTGACATGTACATTCGTACTATGGAATGATTTTAATGGCTGTAAAATACTATGGGAAGTTTTTGGTAGAAAATGGTTCTGCTATGTTATGGAGAAGAACCAAAATCAATTTGTATGTAAAATATGATGGTAGCTATATAAAAATGTATAGGAAAAGATGGGAAGTACTACTTCTTGCTGCTGGCTAGTAGAATTATGAATGAGTTTTTTCTGTCTTCTATAACTTGAACTTTACGAACTGCCCTCCCCCTCAAAAAAAAGGAAAACAAAAGGAAATTCGCCTCCCAAATCAGCACTTAAATCCCAGGTAACTCAGATTGATTCTCCCTCAAAATCAAAAAAATTTCTGAACTGAGCTTTGTGGTAGAGGAATATTTTTAAAATATATTCCTGAACAAGCATTTCTTCTATTTTAAAGAGACGTTTGCAGAGAGCCCGCGCTCACTGTTTCAGCGACAGGGAAAGGAAGTTGAGGAAAGGAGTTGGGGTCCGGGTTGGGAAAGTCGGGTGCAGCCACACGGAGATAGCTTGGGTATCCCGGTAATAATTTCAAGATGCCAGGGCGTTCCAATTCCAATTCAGGTTCACCTGGTTTCATATCCTTCAGCGGTGTAGAGTCTGCTCTCTCCTCCTTAAAAAACTTCCAAGACTGTATCAACTCTGGGATCGAAACAGCTTCTCGTGTTGCTTTTGATATTGTGGAAACTCAAACTGAAGTGAGAAGTGAATATAGTATGGACAAGGTGATGATTGAATTTGCTATAATGGATCGGCAGCTAAACCATTATGTAAAAGCTGTTCAATCTGCAATAAATCATGTAAAAGAAGAACATCCAGAAAAAATACCAGATTTAAAATTATTAGTGGAGAAGAAATTTTTGGCTTTACAGAATAAGAATTGTGATTCAGACTTTCAAAATAATGAAAAATTTGTAGAGTTTGAACAACAGCTGAAAGACCTGAAGAAGCAATATGGTCTTCGAGCTGACAGAGAGGCTGATGGAACAGAAGGAGTGGATGAAGACATGATTGTGACCCAAAGTCAGACCAACTTCATCTGCCCCATTACACAGCTGGAAATGAAGACGCCAGTGAAAAATAAAGTGTGTGGCCACACCTATGAAGAAGAAGCCATTGTTCGCATGATCGAGACCAAGCACAAGCGGAAGAAAAAGGCATGTTGTCCTAAAATTGGCTGTAGCCACACAGATATAAAAATGTCAGATCTCATCCAGGATGAAGCACTCAGAAGGGCAATCGAGAGCCACAACAAGAAAAAACATCGTCAATTCGAGTAGAGAAAAGCCACCTGCCCACAGGGAAGCCAGCAGCCTACCTCCTACCCCAGCAGCCGGTGAGAGCAGTGCTTATCCACGCAGTAAGGACTGGCTGCGTAGCATACTTTGTTTGGGGTAAACTTCATGGTTTTAAAGGTGATTGAAAACATTTTTCTAAGTTACACAACAAAAATGCAATCAGATTATTTTGTTTATTTTTAAGTGTTCTATAATGTTAAATAAAACTTTGATTATTTAAAAAAATAAAATAAAATAAAATTACAGATTCCTGTGGCCCACCACTAAAGATTTTGACTCAATGGGTCTATGGTACAGCGCAGAGAGGTGTACTTTTTCAAAGCTTTCCAACTGATTACAATGAACATCCACATTTGGGAACAATGGTCTCTACAAGAAATCACAGACTCAGATGCCTACAGGACCCAGGCAAGTCAGGCTAAAAAATAAACATAAATTTTTCTAGGTCTGTATTTCATTTTCCCACTTTTGAGACAGAAGTGAGTTCCAGAACTGTTTTTCCTTCCTCTTTTAAGTCCACTAAAAGAAAAACAACCACACGAAGGTAATAATAAATGATAACTGACAGTCTTAATATTGGGACCAATAGGGAGTGGTGGGGACTGCAGCGTCCGGAAAATTCACACTCCATCTAGAAGGAGCGCCACTACTCACCTCTAGCTAATGGATGCCTTGTGGTAAGGTATGCCCTGTGTAGTCAGACCTTTTAATTCATCTGAAGGGAAAAAAGATCAGGAATCTTGATTTCAATATGAAATTTCCAAATTTTTAAATATTGGGAACTCATATGAACTCTTTAAAAACATTGTTTGAAAGAAATTAAAGCTATGTGCAGAGCACAAAGAGCAGACAAGCCAACAGACTGAGCTGTTTCATGGGTTAGCACACTAACCTCTCCCTAGTACAGAGCCTTGGAATGAGCATTGCCTCTGGAGGCAGGAGTCCAAGGTTAGCTCCCAGTTCTAGTGCATTACAGAGCTAGCCTTGAACCTTTCTGGACTCAGATATCTTATTTGGCAAATAGGAGCAAGAAAACTTGATGTACACAATTGCTCTGAGGATTAAACGAAATCATAACTAAGAAAGCACTTCATAAACTGTAAAATGTTTGTTCTCATTACTACCAGTTAAACCAGAAAATGGAGGTGCATGCAGTAAAATGTTCTCAGTTAACAGAGACTGAAAAGTTTTGTCTTTGAGTTAATCTTAGAAAAAGAGAGTTCCGGGTCAGCGAGTTTTATGGTCAAAGAATGACAAGATCAGAGACTTCAATTCCACATGGCCTTTGCTTTCGGCTTGATTTTGTTTCTGTTCTCTTTTTGTCAAATAGTGAAAGCTGCTAGCTTGTCTCAGCATGGGCTTGCAAGGCTTAGATGCCGAAATCCTCCAGTCCCTTGGCAACATCACTTCACAGCTGGAGGGAGTAGGGACAGAGAAGGAGTATTGGGAGGGCAGAGGCAGCGTTAGAGGCAAGTGAGATGACACAGATCCTGTGCCCTGAATGTACCGGATTCCAAGACAGGGAAGGGAATTGGTGCTGATTAAATGAAAGGAGGCCCCAAGCTCAGAATGTCAGATTTAAAGCTCTTTCATTGATGTGGAAAGTCATCTTGGCACCAGCTCACAAGGAAAGAAGAAAGGCAAATCTGTCATCAGCTAAGCTTTGCAGAGAAGTTTCAGCCCCCAGAACCTGGTGAGCCCCGCTCCTGGTGGAAGCTATTACAGCCGGTGGAGAAATTGCTGGGCTCCTGCAGTTTACTGAGCCTGCAATGAGTGCAGGAGGTCACATTCTCTCAGAGTTAGGTTACATCCTCAAACCTTCCAGCTGGGGAGAAGCTGGAAATGAAAAGCTAGGAACTGCCTCATTGCTACCTCTTCTCTTTTTGAGGTGACTCCCACCAGGAATTATACAAAGTCTAACTAAAACAGGGGCTCATGGCCTATATTATCCGTCAAAGTCTATTTTTGTCAGAATAATGTTTCCACATGCACAAAATAAAATATATGATTACAGAGAAAATTATACTGCAATATAATTACCAAAATATTTTTTAAACATATTTGTGAGTTATAATAGTACTTCTTAATAATTAAATAATAAGACCTAGAACTAACTGTAAAACTACCATAAGTTTTAGCCATGAATAGTAATGAACATAAACAATATTTTCACATATCTGAAGTAACCATACTGTGATATAAAGAAGTATGTGGTTCCTTATTGTTGACCAAGTCACAGGTATTACTAATACTCTTAGGGTTTGTTACCTACATGTGTAATGGAAGGAAATACTACATTTCAATTAGAAGTTGGTAAAGATATAATCCTTTTGCTTTCAAATTCAGACAGGCCTTGGGAGTCTGTGGACCTCAAATTAAAAATCTTTATTATAAGTTGAGAGAAACTAATTCAGTTGATTTCAGTCCTCCACCCCACCCTAACCCAGCAGAAATGAAAATGATGTAACTCTTCAAATCCCTCACTTTGGAAAGCTACAAGTTTGTTAACCATTGGTCAAAATATCTGTTCAAGACTCCATATAACCAGAATACTAAGGAACCTCATGTCAGTCATTCTTGGTGTTTCTTCCCACTAGCTCTGGGAATTTGTCATAACTCCAGAATCTTATCCAGTCTCATGTTATTCAAGGAAGGCCCTCCAGACTGGTGATTCCCACAGGATACCAGTGTGATGTCTACTGTCACTCTCTAATGACTCCCTCCAATTCTCTGGTTCTGTGTTGCTTAGGACACAGAAAGTTTTCTTTATGTCTGCCTAGGGCCTTTCTTCCTAAAGGCACCACATAGCTATTCCTCTCTGGAGTCTTCAACCTCCCCATGATAGCTCACCACATATTTTCTCTGAGGCAATAAAGTATAGGACGCACTACCTGCTCATGTGTGGGAAAGGGAAGCCTACAGTAGGAGGAAAGGGATATTTATTACTCAGCTGTATATTTCTAAAATTCTATTTAGAAATCAACTTCAAAATGAATGTATGCATTTGATATAAAAACCAAACACTTAGCTACACAAAACTTTGATTTAATAAAAAAGATCATTACTCAATTTGTTGTTCCACCTTATTCACCAGATTTTATTCCAAATAATTTTATTCTACTGGCAAAATTAAAATTCATGCTCAGCAAGCAAACAATTTTGGCTCTGAGGATATTAGAAATATGCCACAGGAAGAATTTATAAATATGACTCAAAATCTAAATGCAATAAAAGAAAACAATAGATTTGAAAATATAAAAATTAAAACCACATACATGAAATAAAAAATACCATAAACAAGGTGAAAACACAAATTAGAGACCTAAAAAGGCTTACAAAAAGGGCCCTAATCTCCATAATATATAGAGCTCCTAGAAATGAAGAAGAAAAAGTCTCACAATTCAATGAAAAAAAAAAAAGGAATGAATAAGAACATATAGAAAAATAAAGAAAAAAATGGCCCTTAAACATAACACAAGATTTTCAATATCACACATAATGGAGAAATACAAGTTAAAACATCTCTGAGAAATATCCTCTTTCAGTCAATATGGAGTACAGGAATCAATTTTATCTTCCTACATAAAATTTTAAAAACAGACCAAATATCTGATACAAAGGTTTTCAGACATTGATCATCAGGCAGCTCAGGACAGTGGTCCCTGAGAGAAAGAAAACTCATGGGATGAGCTCTCCAATTGTCCAAGATTACCACCTGGAGAAAATTTCCAGGTTGCAGTGAGGAAAAGGAAAACCAAAGTAGAGCCTGACAGTCTCCCTGAATTGGGAAGACAGAGCTGGGTGTCTGACAAGGTCAAGATGACTAGAATTCACAGGATCACTTTCAAGAAGAGAACTGTTCAAAGAAAGAACATCAGCATTCTGAAGAGGGCCCACCTTAAATCTTCAGCTGAATACTAATCATGCGCATGAATACTAATCATGAGCAAACTGCTTGAGCCTGGGGAAAGAGCCACACAAGAGAGCAGGGGGTCAAGAGCACAGAGATGGGAACAGTTTTTGTTCTATCATCCACAACAGTGAATCCGGTAATCAAGGGAGATCGAGCAGAGCCCTCAGAAGGTTATTGCCTCAGTAGTGGGGAAAAGTTAGCCTGACACTAAAGATTGTTCTGCATCTAACAAAGCTTACAGGCAAGAGCTGACAGGAGCAAACTATTTCTAAGGAACATAACCGCATCCCGTAAGAAAGCTCAAGAATATAAGAATATGAAAATATCCAGCATCCAGCAAGGTAAAATTCATAGGTCCTGTGAGCCAATCTAAAAATTCCAGACATGCCTAGAATGAGGAGAATGCCATACGTAAGGAGGCAGAAATGACAAATTATAGAATTAGTGAACAATGATGATACAATAGTTATAATAACTGTATTCCATATGTTGAAGAAGGTGAACATTGAATATGTCAACTAAAGACAAGTAAAATATTTTTTAAAAGATCAAAATGGAACTTCTAGAAATAAAAAATATAATGATTGAAATTTTAAAAGTCGCTGGATGGGATGGGATTAACATACTCTTAGACGCTACAGAAAAAGAGATTAGTAAACTTGAAGACATAGCAAAAGAAACTATCCAAAATGAAACACAGAGAGAAGAAAGACTAAAAATATTGAACACAGCATCAGTGAGCTCTGGGAAAAATTCAGGCAGCATAACATGTAAGTGGAGTCCCTGAAAACTAGAAGGGGGCAGAAAAATATTTATTACAGTAATGGTCATAATCTTCCCAAATTTGATGAAAATCTTAAAGAAACTCAACAAGCCCCCAATACAATAAACATAAAGAATCCAACACCAAGTTACATCATAGTCAATTGTTTAAAATCACACACTGATAAAGAGAAAAATCTTAAAAGCAGCCAAAGAATAAAGACACCCTATGCAAAAAGGAATTAAGATAAAAATAACAGAAGAATACCCATCAGAAACACAACAAGCCAAATTTCTTCCAGCCCACAGAAGTCCATTTTTACTACAAAGACACAAATTGATTATAAATAAAAGGATGGAAAGAGATGTAACATGCAAGCACTAATCCAAAGAAAACTGGAGTAACTATATTAACATCAGACAATGTAGATTTCAGAGCAAAGAATATTACCAGGAATATTACCAGGATCATTTCATAATGATAAAGGGATCAGTTCATCAAGAAGATATAAAATCCTATAACAGAACTTCAAAATATGGGTAAATTTGATAGCACCCAAAGAAAAATATATAAATCCATAATTAGAGTTGGAGATTTCATCACCCCTTGCATAAAAATTGTGAGAAAAAGTAAACAGAAAATCAGTAACAATATGAGCAACTTGAACAAGACAATCAACTTAACTGACATTTATAAACTCTCCCCCTAACAACAGCAGAATACACATTCTTTACAAACGTACACAAAACTTTTAACAGAATAGACCATATTCTGGGTCACAAAACAAGATTCAAAAAATTTGAAAGGATTAAAAACAAATGAAGTAGTTTCTCTGATCATAATGAAATTGAATTAGAAATTAACTAAAAGATGTGCTGAAAACCGCCAAATCTAAAAACAGACTTTAAAATAATCCATGGATCAAAGAAGAAATCAAAAAGGAAATTATAAATTATTTTAAACTGGTAAAAATGAAAACAAACTATTAAAATATACCAGACTCAGCTAAAGAAGTACATAGAAAGAAATTTATAGGACTGAAGCATAAACATCTGATCAATGACCTAAGCTTCCACTTTTAGAAATTAGGAACAGAAGAGCTAATTAAAACCAAGGTAAACCAAGGAAAGCAAACAATAAAGATAAAAGCAGAAAGAAATGAAGTAGACAAGAGAAAAATAATGGAGGAAAACATTAACAAAAAGGAAACTACACTCCAATAACCCTAATAAATAGAGATGCAAGCATTCTTCACAAAATATTAGCCAGTTGAATCCAATGAATAGCATATGGCAACAGCAATGGGATGCCAATACCGAGATTAGGCTACAAAATATTCTGACTTCCATTTTGTTTGCCTTCACTTGTTTACTCTTAGGGAATCCAGTTACCATGTTGTGAGCTTCCCTATGGCAAAGCCCATCTTGGAAGTTGATCTTCAGAGGAGATTGCAACCCCAGCCAAAACTCTTATTGCAGCCTTGTGAGAATCCCTAAACCAAGGTATCAACTAATCTCCAAGCTCCTGACACAGAAACTGCGAGATAATAAATTTGTTTGTTGTTTTAAGCCACTGAGTCTGGGGATAATTTGGTTACTCAGCAATAGATAACTAATAGAAGGAGTGAGGTCCTGAGTAGGAGGATTCCTAAAGAATGCAAATATTTATCAGTGAGAGAAGAAAGAGGAAACATTAGCACCTTGGAGAATATTGGGAAGAGAAAGAAGGGAGCATCAGCAAGTTTTCAAGGAATACACTGGAAGCAGGTGTCACATTGACTAGACCAATGCAGCCAGAGATCTAAGTGAAGCAGATGATTGCTGCCAGTAACCAGGAATCGCACGTGTCCTCTCAGTCTGAGAAAGCCGGTGACCTCATCACCTTGGAAGGAAAGCTATACCTTTCCCTATCCCTTTTGTCTATGACATGAATCTTTGGTTGATCCCAGGGGGACATTAAGATGTGAAGCAATTGCTTTGTTCCTATAAAAGTGGAGTCAATGAAAACAGCTTAGGCAGTGCTCCTTCATCATCTGTGACCTCCTTGTACTAACAGTTTCACAGAGAGCAATTTCACACTAATTACAGCCCAGTCTTGATTTCCTGTCATTGTTACTGATTGCATACAAGAAATTAATGTATTCAGTGAGGTGAAGTTCAGTCCTCCGTACCCCTTTCACTGGGAGCAAATCATCATTTTATCTGACATCAGTTTTTTAAATCAGAATTTTCTTCAATATCATCTGTAGAGAGCTTCACCCTGCTATCATCCTGGATGAGCAAGGGCACGCAATAGGAGCTCCTCAATTGCTCTTCACTTGAAATCTCTCTTAATAATTGTCAGTCATCACCTCCTTTTGCCCTGTTTCAGAAGCAACAGCAGCTCTCCTTTTTTTGCAAGGTTGTCCCCTTCACTAGAGCTCTTAACCCTGTTCTATTCTCCCTTCACTGAGCCGTCAATCTCCTCCCCTCAGGTCTTCCTTTCCACTTGCTCCTTCCCCTTACTCAGCAAACCTTTCTGCCCACAGATGTATTCCCCCACCACAAATGCCCCTTCCAGCTACCCTCCTACATCTTTCCTCCCCTCATCTGAATTACTTCTTGATTTCTCATTCACTCTTCAGCCTACAACAATTTGTCTTATATACCTACCATTCTACTAAATTGGGTTCAAGATCACCACTGCAAGCAGAATTATAGCAGGATGAATCCTAAGTAGGTGTCAGTTCTAATGAGCTTATAGATGTACCCACGATTCAGTCATTCTCCCATTGATCTCTTCACTGCCTACTATGTGCCCAGCAGGCACTGTTCTATATTTATCAGTAGTTTATAGTGGGCCAGCAAGTACAACTATACCAGGGAAACAGCAGTAAACAAAGAAGACAGAAATCCCTGCTCTCATGGAGCTTACATTTTAGTGTGAAAAGACAAACAAGAAAAAACAAACAAACCAACATAATCAAGCGAGTGTAAAGTATGTCAGCTACGAGAAGTGCTACGGCAAAAAATAAAGTAGGGAAGGGGGTTAGACAGTGTAGTGGAAGTGAAGAAGTGTGAGGCAGGACTTTATAGAGAACCTCTAGGGCACAATGATTAGGGGAAAACATTCTGGAGCCAAAGGACAGAGGTTCTTATCCCATCTCTCCCATTTTCTAACTGTCTGTCCTTAGGCAAGTCATGTAACCTCTCAATGCCTTCATTTCCTCATCTGTAAAATGGGAAGGTGTTAGAACCTACCACATAGAGCTGTTGTAAGGATTAAATGAGGTTAACACATGTAAACTATTTAGAACCATGCCTGGGTTCACAGGAAGAGCCCAATAAATGTTAGCTATGACTCTGCACAAGCCTGTATTTGAATCAAGAACTACTGATTAACTCTGTCCTCTCCCTGGGCAAATGATTTCACCTCCCAAAGCCTCAGTTTTCTCATGGGCAAGATGGATACAATTAATTTTAGTTCATGAGTTTCATGCAAAGGTAAAACTAAAAGATGTATATAAAGCATTTTGCAAAGCATTCAGCCCATAATAAGTACCTAATAAAATGGTAGCTTCAAAAGAAAAGACAAAGCAACATGTCTCCCTCAGTTCTATGAGTTTGTCTGCAACTTGGTGAGTATTTTGTAAGAAGCCTCCAAGTCACCTTCGGACTCGTGAAACAACACCATGCATATATCAATGTATACAGAAATGAAATATGGGAACTACCCCTGAGTCCGTGAGAATGAATGCAGTTCTTCCCAACCCAATAATTTAGCAAACTTCACATTTGCTTATAATCTCTTTAGTGACAAAAGACCATATTTTAAAAATATAGATAGGGAGTTTTCTTTTTCTTGTTTGGAGCTCTGTATTCAAGCCATGATTGAGGATTTCAAAACACTGACTAATAGTGTTTTGCATAACATAGGAGCTCTTGAAAATTTCATGTAAATTGGGTTTTGTAGATCATAACAAAGGTGCAAGAGAAGCTTTCAGTATAAAGAATCTTGGGAATGAATCCTTTAGCAAAGCAATGGATTATTGCTATATTGACCCAGTTTATCTATTTTAATTGCTTTTAATATGATGTTTTTCAAATATACAGTTAAGTCAGGTTGAGTCAGTAAATGCTGTAAAGGGCTGTGCACATTGACCTCCCTGCCAGTAGATGATGCTTGCCAGAAGGTACAAGCTGCAGTGTTGTTTCTGGAACCTGTGACTGGCTCTAAGGAGGAGAAGCACTCAAATGCCCCAGGTGGTGGGCAGAGCCCTAGAACTTCCAGGGAAGTCCTTATTCTCCACCACAGCAAAGGCAGGTGGGGGAGTGTGGCTGGATGGGGCTGGGTTGGGTGAGCCAGTCCTCAGGCTCCACAAAAGCTGCTAAGGTAGCTGTCTTGGTAGAGGTCAGAGGACTTCTCCCAAGCCTCCAGGAAGGGGCTGAAGTTGCCATACCTCAGCTAGAAAGTCTGCTTGTGGGGGGAGGGGCCATCTGAGATTCATGATCTGGCTGTCAGGAGTGGGTTTCACTCTTCTCCCCGCTCTCCTGCTCTACAGTCTCCCTCAGGTGTCTGTCCGAAGGCAGGAACTCAAACTAGCTGAGCTCTACCATGCTGGTTCTGTGGCTGGGAACCACACTGCGCTGTCTTTTCAGTTCTGCCCATGCGGGCTCCTTTGCCTCCCAAGGTTAGTTCACAAATCTCCATGCCCCTGAGAACACAGTTGAATCCTAGGGGCACAGGATCTGGCCTGCATGCCTGTTCCTGAGTCCCTAAACCTTGGTCCCTGACTGTGCCAGGGAGAAGCATGCTTATATGGTGCTCAAGCAGGTTTGATGTCCCTCTGCTTCAGGGTGTGCCTGGCTCTGATGGAGCAGCCAAGCAAGTCGCACTAGGGGGTGCTTGTGAGCAGGGAGTTCAAAGTCTGCACCCCTTAGTCCATTGCAAGTCTTTAAGAAGAAAGGTTTGATCCCCACTCTCTGTGGAAGCCTTGATGTAATAGGCGCACCAACAGGGGAAGCAGCCATTCCTGAGAGCCCCAGCTCAATCCTCTCCTTTGGCAGCCATGGGTGGTGTAGGGAAAGGGGAGGCAAAGAGTCTGGATGGAGGAAAGCTAGCACTCTGGTCACCTCTGTCCTTTTCTCCAGAAGGCTGCCCACCTGGAATGTCCAGGCTCTGGGGTCATGCAGATCTGGGACCCACCAGCCCCTGTCTGTGGCTCCTGCAGTCTGGGCCTGAGTTGTGAAATGTGTGTGTGGGAATGACTGAGATGAAATGAAAGGCTGAAGTTCCCTGGGGAGGGCAAAGGTGCACAGTGGATGGAGAAGCCATATGGTGCCTGCGGTCTCAGCTCAGGTCTGCAGTGACAGGAAGTGACCCTGAGGGTGCTGGCAGCCTGGTGCTTTGTCCTCAAGAAGCTCCCAGTTCACTGGTGGTAGCCACTTTTGGGCTTGTGAGGGTAGAAAGGCTCTCCAGCAGTTTGGGAGCCTGCTGACTGCCAGAGATGTGAGGGAGGGAAAAACTAATCACTCCATCTACCCTTTTCACTGGACTCCGAGCCTCATGAGGGTTGACCTCTGCCAATATCTTGCTCCTTCTTGTTCTGCTCAGCAACTTCTTTCCATGGTATCTCTTGTAGGTTCTGGCACTTCTCCCTTGGAATTATACCTGATTTATGTTTGTTTGTTTGTTTTTCATCTAAAACTTCTCCTTCTTTCTGAGATGATCTGGCAGCTGGTGTCTCAGGGCCGCCATCTTCCTTCCTAATCCACCTAAAGCCTATTTTAAAAAATACTGAGGTTTTTTTAAACCTCAGGCTCCATCCAGGCCATTTGGATTGGAATCTCTAGTATAAACATTGGTCATATTTTGAAATTTTCCTGAATTATTCTAATCTGCAGCTGGAGTTAAGAACACAAATGAAATCCTTAGCAATCAATGTGTAGCAATCCTTTAAAAATGTTTACTTTTTAGATCATTGGTTAGTTTGTTGTAGATTAAATATGACCCAGGATCTTCTAAATTCATTCATCAATAGTCAAATAGGTATCTAATTGCTTATCATAAGTGCAGATCAGTTTAGCACTGGTACTGAGAAGCCCAAAGTATTGTATTTAGTTTACTGTATTAAGAAAATTTATAAACATCAGACATGTAAACATCACAGAAACCCGAAGTATATATTGTAGCCTGTGTTAAGCTTGGCTGCCCAAGGAGGAAGAAGGAAGTGAGTTCCCATTTACTGCCCACCTTTTGTGAGTTAAGTATTTTATGAGTATTATCTTTTTAAATGGGCAGATTAATTTACCATAGTATTTTTGAAACATTAAGTTATAAAATCATTTTAGTGGGTCACAACCAATTTTTCTTAAATAAAAAAATTATAGAAAAAGAAGAGTAAAAATATGAGGGCATCCAATGCAGTTACGCGACATATTTTACAAAAACTTTGTTTCAGTCATAGATGTGTGGGCATATGTATGTATCTAGCACGTTGCATTGTGATAGTAGACTATATTTCGTATTCCAGGTTGCTGCTAAAATATTTTAAAACCACCATACATAGACACAGTTATTATTAAATCCAGTTTACAGATGGATGAACAGAGGCTTAGAGATCTTAAATAACCTACCCAAGGTCACATAGCTAACACGTGGTGGAACCTATTTTATTTACCAATATACCACACTGGAGAAAGCAAACCTTACTGATTAATAAATAAAAGATATCTGCAGAGAGGATACCCACACGTGTTAATAATTACTGTTTTTTTCAGTAACACTAGTTTAATGACAGTATTGCAACTTCCTAATTTTATTGTCGAAACTTAACGTTTTCCAGACTTGCTCACTGATTTATTAACTGTCACAACCCTAGCCACAGTTTGAACTCCAGCTAAGTTTTCTTTTCAGTTTCATCACTTCTAAGCATGGTTGGAACCCCTATGCTGCAGGTTTCATTTGTTGTGATTTCTCTCCTTTGTTATTCCAGGCACATCGTTTCACTGCGAGGAGCCAGAGGCTCCCTCCCTGGTTCCCCCCAGTTTTGTGCGAGAGGCAGCCTCCCCTAGGCTAAGCCCACCAGTACAGGGCCCACCTGGAGGTCCCAGCAGACCCGTGGGGCAGCATGGCTGAGTGGACACATTTGCACACGATCTGCACCTGGACAAACAGGACTCCAACATGCCAGCTCCAAGGGCAATATTGTTCTGCTGGATCATCTTACTGGCTGCGTCCTCAGCCCCCCAACAGAGAAATTCCTTCCCAACTCAGTATCTGGAAAACCCCAAGCATGCCTCTCATCAGCACGACAGACTTCAGAGTGGTTTTGACAATTTGGAAATACCACTAAAATGATAGCTTGGTGTTTTTATATGTTTTCCTTCTTGAGCCTCCAGTTTCTTCAAGACCCACAGTTTTGGGGTTTTTTTAAACTATGACAGAGCATAGCCCTGATCTTGTCCACAAAATCCTTCTGCCTAATGAGAAATGATCAAGCAAAAGTACCAAACCCACAAAGTTGGAGGGAAAGCCCTCCACAGGCCACCCCCACCCATATACTCACAAAGCCGATGAGATTTCCACCTGAGGGTAGATGTTATTTTGGTGGGATCTGGGAGAACAGCTCTGTGGGCAGAACTCCCTCTAACAAGTTGAACCAACAGCCCAGGCTGCTGGGGTACAGGGTAGAAGTCCCGTTGCCCTCTAAGCTGGAGAGTAGGCAGTGACTGTCAGTCTTGCCCTCTCTGAGGAGACACTGGCTTTCATTAAAGAGAGATAAGATTAGCTGCATAATTGAGGTCTAGTGCAAAAAAAAAAAAAAAGAGATCTCTTGTTGAAAAATGGTGACAGCAGAACATTAAACCAAGCGTGAGACCCTGTGAGACTGCACACCCACAAAGCCTGTCTGAAAAGCAGGTTACATTTTTAGGAACCATATTGTCCCTGTCACCTGAAAATACAGTCATTAAACAAAATGAATCCTTCTTCTAATCCCATCTCCTGTAACCATGTATGCACATTTTTAGACACTCTGGTTATCATGTTTTGGCATGTCTCTGCAACTAGCATTTAACTAGAATTTACTATATGCCATGCCCTGGACTCATTACATGAATTATCTTATTTAATCCTGACAAAAACCCTAGTAAGTAAGAACTACTGTCATTTCCATTTTGCATATGGAGAAACTGAGGCTTAGAGAGGCTATCTCATTTGCTTAAATTTATTTATTAAAAAAGTGGCACTCAGCCTGCATATGAGATGGGACTGGGAGGAGACAGGAGAGGCACTCACACCACAGGAGTAAAATTTAAGGGGATTCAAAACCACTCAGCAATCAAGATAAATACTACTTCAATGCAGTGTTTTAATTAAAGGATTATTTTGAGATAATTGTAGATTCACATGCAATGGTAAGGAATAATACTTCAGGTACCCTTACCCAGTTTCTTTCAATAGTAACACCTTACAAAGCATCACAACTAGGTCACTGATACTAATACAGTCAAAATACAGAACATTTCCATCCCCACAAAGGTCATTCATGTTGCCCTTTTATAAACATCCCCAACTTTTCTCTTCATCCCCTCTGCCATCCCTGTTTCATCTGTGGTCCAAAACATCCCCAGAGCTCCACCTCCTATCTGCAGAATTAGAAGGAAAATGTGGTGGGATCCATTCTTTGTAACACCTTGTTGTATCTTTGATGTTATTTCTACTTCTGGTAATAAGATTTATATTTATTGTATTTTACAAGGAAAGCCATTGGAAAACCTTTGTGTTAATATGGAGAATGTTGTGAGAGGGACCGTTCCTTCTCCTTAAAACTTTCTCTAGCACCACAGAACACTGTCAGTGCCCAAATAAATTCTATGCTATAGATGCTACTCTGACCTCTTGTAGCAGATGCTGTTGGTTGCCCACCCAGTCAATATACATCTATGCCTCAGCCATTTCCTCTTTCCTAACAGAATCCTACTTTCATTTTATTCATCCTGCTGTGAGCATCCTATGTGTCTAGGAAGGTGGGCCCCATCTTCAAGTCTAGAAAGCATATTTTTATTTATCTAAGCCAGTAACGTGGACCTGTTTTCTTTGCGCCTGATGTTGGCATGGATATAAAATTCGGGCCAATGAAATGTGAGGACTGTTTCCTGAAATGCTTGTGGCCATCTTTTTGTCACTCTAAAGATGAAGCCAACACACAGAGGAGAATCAAAAGAATTGCAGGGAGACAGATGTGGAGCCCAGATATCCAGTGCCTATAGTAGCCCATCCTCTTGATGGGTATTAGTTGAGACAATCAAGGCCCCTGTTATTTGATCTAGTTGGATTGTGGGTTTTCTGTTACTGGCAGACAAAAACTTCTAATCCTATACCCTAATTAGATCCTAATACCTTATCTAAGATTTAGACCCAGGTATAGAGGAATCTATGCCCTTTTTTACTCTGTGACAGTGAAGTATACCTGATGCCAAGGTCTATAATGTCTATTTATTCATATACATGTTACCAATTATTATATCTGAAGACCATTTAAAACATTCTTACAAAAATTCCCTTAGTTTTCCCTCTACTCAGGTCGGGCATTTCTCTGGCTAGCAGCAGTTTGAAAACTACATACTTCTTAATAGAATGGGAATTACAGCAGTTCCAAACATAAGTCCCCACAGGTGATTTATGTGAATGGATAAGAGCCTCATAGGTCATTAACAAAATGATATCACATTACACAGGCTTCACCCTTGTCTGCCCGTTTAATTACAAACATAGGGAAGGACAAATGAGCTGATTCTCTGGGGTGAGCCATTCAGGGACAGAGCCCAAACCATAGAGATACCAGGTTTACCTGGCAAAGCCGTATTTCCCTGACATGCTTTAGACAACTTATGGATGACACAGCTGCAGGTCTTGCCTGTTCGGATTTAGCTACTTCATGGTGCAAGAAACTACCATGCAATGGTTACGATCATTGGTTCTCAAACTCTGTGAAGCTGTTTGTTTTCACTCTGTCTTCATGTACTATCATCACATATTTCCTCCTACAACTATAAACCTTTAATTGGTGGTCCATCAACACTCGCTTTGCCAACTGTCACCGAAATCTAAAGAGAGAACTAGAACAATTACCAGAATACTGCTTCACAAACACCCACAGTGAGGCAAGCCACCTGGGATATTGTTACAATGCATATTGTAATTCATCATGTCCTGGGTGGCGCCTTAGTTCTCATTTCTAACAAATTCCCAGGTGTTGCTGATGCCGTTGGTCTGTGGACCACACTCTGAGCAACAAAGACCCATGTCGCCAGGACTACGATTGAGTTCCCTGAGGTTAAATTCAGGCTATGATGAGAATGGGGTTTTGCTTTTTATTAAGGGGCTTGGATTGACTTGGTTGAACAGACAGCTTGTAGCCAGCCAGTCCCTCTTCAGTGAATAAAATGTGAGGGGGAAAAAAGCCCAGCAGGCCTCAGCGAGAGTGTGAAAAGGACATGAAAACGGAGTAAGTCCTGGTACCATAAGAATCCCCGGTTTCAGTGGCTTCTGAAGTCTGCTGAATCCTGACCCTTGTTGGTCAACACTTCATCAGATTGCCAGAGCCAATAACTTCCTCTCTTTACTTAACTAGCTTGAGCTGGACTTCTATTACTTAGAACCAAGATTCCTAACAAACACCAATTGCAATGCAACGGCTAAATAAATTATGATATAACCCCACAGGAGAATTATGCCACTGTCTAAAAGCATTATTTCAAAAAATATATTGAGATAGACAAAAAATATAAAGTGGAAAAAGCATAATGCCAATGTGTATATACACAATAGCCTGAATTATATAAATTTTTGAAGAATTTTAAGTCAGCGCCCAAAAACATAAACAGTCATTTTGGTGAGCTGAATAATGGGCTCCCAAATAGTTCCATGTCCTAATCCCTAGAACCTCTGAATGTTACTTTATATGGCAATGGGGACTTTGCCAGTGTAATTAAATTAAGGATCTTGAGATGGAGAGATTATTCTGATTATCTAGTTTGGCTCAATGTAATCATATCGGTCCTTATAAGACAAACTCAGGAGGAGACGAAGGGAAAGCGGACAAAAGCAAAATCGAAGTGATGTGCTTTAAAAACGGGGAGAAGGGTTACAAAGCAAGGAATGTGAGTGACCACTAGAAACTGAAAAAGGCAAGTAACGTATTTTTCCCCTAGAGTCTCCAGAAGGATCCAGCCCTGCCAACACCTTGACTTTAGCTCAGTGAAGTTGATTCAGACTTCTGACCTCCAGAAGAATAAACTTGGGTTGTTTACAGCCACTAAATTTGTGTTAATTTGTAACAGCAGCAATAGGAAACTAATACAGTAGCTGTCTCTGTACTTCCCTTTAATCAACATGTTACTTTTATAGGGGTAAAAAAAAAACAATTTAATTTAAAGGAAGGAATAAGAATAGCTTGCTATAAGAGGTGTTATTAATAACACTTGTTAGAGTTGAATGTAGCTTGGTTACTGTTATTTTCCAGAACTGTAGAATATAATCACAGTGTAGTCTAATTTCAACATATATCAAGAGAATGTCACCCTGTACTAATAGAATTCTGATCCCATCATTCCCCTGGGAAAACTCTTGGCTTCTGCTGTTGATATCCAACAGGTGACTTAAAAAAAATGTACTCACAATACCTGATGAAAAACCAAAGGCACAGTGATGTACTCAAGTTGCAGAGCATACAGAAGGCAGAGCAAGCTCATGACTCTACTTGGAGTTCTCCATTCTCCTCTCAGTGTATTCCCAGCATTGTGACTTTGGAGTTACATTTGGAATCACCAAGAACAAAAAAAAAAAAAAAGAAAAAGAAACAAATGACATGACACATGACTTCTATATGCCTAGGAGAATCTAGGTTAATATTAAAAGTCTTGGAACTATGAATGCTGCTCACGAAACAAGCAAATAAGGCTGAAGAATCTGACATTTCCAATCCCAGGCTGGGATCACTGGCCCCTCCTCTGAGCTCCCATAGTCATCCATGTACATTTGTTTTGTCATGATTATCCCATCCTATTGTAATTATTTGTTTATGCATCCATCTCCCAGCTAGTTGTCGATTTCCTTTAGGGTAGGGGCTGTGTCTTATTCCTCTTTGATTTCCTAGCCTAAAACAGTGTCTGGCATAGACAAGGCATTTAATAAGTGTTTGTTGAATTAAATTAAATTGAATTCTGGCCTTAGCAACAGAACCCAAGATAATAAAAGTTCAATTTTCTTGATTCTATCTTCAAAGAACTTAACTAAAGTAGAACAACGTGACATCTTGACCAACTCTCCCCCAGGCTTTGGACAAACATGAGATCTCTTCTAGGGGAACCTATCTTTCTCTTTTTGAGTTTAGATTTCAAAGAGTAAAATTTAGACAGCGCCCTGGAACTCCAAATGCATTCATGATGAGTGAGAATCCCATCCAAGCCCCTTAGTTTCTCTTCCTTAGGATGGATTCAAGCCAGGTTGATGTCAGCTCTAGCCTTTCCTCCTCAAGACACTTTGCTAAATGTGGGTTTCAGTACAAAAACAAAATTGAATTCTTGATTTCTTAGGATCTTCTCAAGAAACACCTAAAGTGGATGGCTAGAGTTCCTTTAGCATGCCATAATATATGAGAATTTTGGCTTTGAAATCATATTGATCTGGGTTTAAATTCCAGCTGCAACTTTTGATAGCTAGGAGACAGGGGGCATGTTATTTCATCAACCTGAATTTCAGTTCCTTCATTTAGAAAGTGAGGATAAAATACTTACCTGTTGAGATTGTTGTATACTTATATAAATTGTGTAACATATCAGAATTTCTGTACATAGCAAGTACTTAAGAAGTAATAGTTGCTATTGTCATGAATAATAATTATCCCACATAAGAGGCTTCAGGGACAATAAGGCATAATACTGCATATGCCCAACTACTCTAGATTTGGAAGACACATCTTCCCAGGTATTTTTTCTTCCATGTAGCCCCATCTAGGGTGAGGCCACAAGGAAAAAAATGGGTTCATCATGGTCAATATAACATCTACCATCAAAGAGATAAGACTCATTCCTAATAAATCTTCCAAAAAAATTGAGAAGGAAGGGGTATTTCCAAAATCATTTTATGACGCCAATATTATGCTGACATTAAAACCAGACAAGGATATTATAAGAAAAGTTACATAGGCAAAAATTCTTTACAAAATTTTAGTAAGTAGAATCCAACCACATATAAGAAGAACTATATATCATGATGAAGTAGGCCTAGTCCCAGATCTAAAAAGAGAAATCTTACTATCATCTCAATAGATGCAGGAAGAGCATTTGACAAAATCCAACATCAATTATTGGTAAAAACAAAACAAAACAAAACAAAACAAAACTCTTAGCAACCAATGAATAGAAGGAAATTTTCTCAACCTAATAAAGAGCCTGTATAAAAAAACCTACCGCTAACATAATACTTAATAATGAATGACAGAATGCTTTCCCCCTACAATTAGGAACAAAGCAAAGATGTACACTTTCATCACTTCTAATCAAAATTGTACAGGAAGCTCTAGCTAATGCAATAAGGCAAAAATTAAAATAATGAAATAAAACAAACAACATCAAGATTAAAAATGAAGTGAAACTGTCTTAATCACAGACACTATGATCTCAATGCAGAAAATCCCAAGGAATCAATAAAAGCTACTAGAACTATTAAGTGAGTCTAACAAGGTTGCAGGATGCAAAATCAATAGAGTATACATAAATCAATGGCATTTATATATGCTAGCAATGAACATATGGAAGTTGAAACAAATTACAGAAAATAATACCATTTACAATAACATCAAAATTTGAAATATTGTAAGATTAAATCTAACAATAGCAAAAATAGTTTTGTACTCTAAAGACAAAAACGTTGCTGAGATTAATTAAAGACCAAATACTTATAACTTTGACTCAAATGGCACAAAAACAATTTATGTAATCAAAACGTTTGTACTCCCATAATATTCTGAAATTTAAAAAAAAGAAAAAATAAGTAAATAAAGACCTAAATAAATGGAGAAATGTGTTGTGGGTCAGAATATTCAATATTGTTACAATGTCAATTCCCCCCAAATTGATCTATAATTTCAACTCAGTCCCAGTGAAAATACAGAGCATATAACCTAGGAAGTGTTAAGACCCTTGAAACTATGGCCTAATATTAGGAAGATCCTAACAGTGTCTTAATTAAACAGCCTAGGGCAGTAAACCAAGGCTGCCGCGCACTGACCATACCTGTCAAAACTTTAGTATCGAGCAACACAAAATGATCTGGCCTATATGTGGTAGTTTATGCTACATTCATTTATTCACTGAGTTAGCCAGCTCTGCCTACTATATAATGAAGCTTCAAAAGGGCTTTTTCTGCCAGAGTGGACATAATTTATTTAAATAGGACAGTCATCTTTTAGAAAGGCATAACAGTCTATACACAGACCTTAAGAAAGACTGGTGTTTTCTATGACACTGATTCATTTAAGAAATATTTATGGACCTCTTTGTCTCTGGTGCACATGTTTTTTAGGCTATTTTGGGTCCTAGTCCAAATATCACCTCTCTGTCAAGCTTTCTTCAAAGTTCCCAGGCAAAATAAATTTTCAAAAATGACTTATAAGTAAATGTATTTATTTACTCATTTATAGTTTATCTTGCCTTGTGCTAAAACAAAAATTCAGATTGATGTTACATATTATATTAATACAATCAAATGATTTTATGGCTGGAAGGAGTTTTATTACAACACTAATGTTAATGTAATAAAATTCACTATTTATCCATCTGCCTCCCCAAGTGGATCACAAATTTCATGAGGGAAGACTGTATCTTATTCATCATTGGAGCCCAACATGTGTAGGTGCTTGGAAAATGAATACAGTCACACCTAGATGAGCAAACACCAAGTGAATGTTATCCATCAAAGCAGTACCTTGGAAAGAGTGCATTTTTCAGTAATTCTGACACTGCATAAAATTCCTTCCAAATTTGAAATGATCTTCAGAACAAATTTCAAAAGCACACAAGAGAGCAAGAAATGTTATTTTAACTTGCCTTTTCATTTTTCTCCAGAATACTTTATTGTCCAAAATTGATTATAAATTTATTTAGGCCATTTTGAGAAGTCAAATTCCTTCTCGAAGGATGGTGAATCACCATAGGGAAGGTAAATCTTGTTGTAAGTGCCCTCTAAATATTTTAGTCCTGTCCCGTCACAGGGATTCCACTCCTGTCCCTCACTCAACACATGACCTCAAACCACTTTGACTTAGATATTTCAGTTCAAACCCGAGCTCTGACACTTGTCATCTGTTTAAATACGGCAAATTATTTGAGCTCTCTGAGCCTCAGTTTGCCCATCTGTGAAACAGGGAAAATAAATAACATATTTGACCACTGTGCTAAGTATTTCTTAGGTAATTAGTTGATTAATTAATTTCAATTGGTAATTAAAATGTTTATTATTTTTGATTGACAAATCATAATTGTATATATTTATGGAGTACAATGTGAGGTTTTAATATATGTATACAATGTGTAATTATTAAATCAAGCTAATTAACTTATTCATCACCTGGCTTACCTATCATTTTTTATGGTGAGACATTTGAAATTTATTCTTATAATTATTTTGAAATATACAATATGCTATTATTAACTATAGTGAATAGTGCAATTGATCTCAGAATCTAGTCTTTCTATCTGAAACTTTGTACCCTTTGATCAATATCTCCCTACTCACTCCTCTCCACATTCTCTGCTCCAACCTCTAGTAACCATCATTTTTCTCTCTACTTCTATGAGTTTGACTTTTTTTAAGATTCTACACATAAGTGAGATCATGTAGTATTTGTCTTTCTGTGCCTGGTTTATTTCACTTAGCATAATGTCATCCAGATTCATCCGTGTTATCACAAATGACAGGATTTCTCCCCTTACAGGCCAAATGTTATTCCATCATGCATAAATATGACATTTTCTTTATTCATTCATCTACTGATGAACACTTTGGTCGATTCCATATTTTGGCTATTGTGAATAATGCTGCAATTAACACAGGAGCACAGATAGCCCTTCAACATATTGATTTCAGTTCTTTTGGATAGATACTCAGAAGTGATCCGGATTGTTGGACCGTGTAGTAGTTCTATTTTTAGTTTTTTGAGGAACAACCATAATGCTTTCCATAATGGCTATACTGATTTACATTCACACCAACAATGTACAAGAATTCCCTTTTTTTAGAATCCTAACCAATCTTTCATCTTTTTGATAAAAGCCATTCTAACAGGTGTGAGGTGCTCTCATTGTGGTTTTAATTTATATTTCCCTAATGATTAGTGATATTGAGTGTTTTGTCATATGCCTGCTGTCCTTTTGTATGTCTTCTTTTGAGAAATGTCTGTTCAGGTCCTTTGTCCATTTTTTGATGGAGTTATCTGTTTTCTTGCTATTGAGTTGATGAGTTGCTTATATATTAATATTTTTTTATATTAACCCTTTATCAGATATATGGTTTGTAAATAAATCTGCAGAAGCTTTTTAGTTTGTTGGCATCCCATTTGTCTATTTTTGCTTTTGTTGTCTGGGCTTTCAGTGTCATATTCAAAGAAATCATTGCTCAGACCAACGTGCTAAGCATTTTACATGTACTAATTTAATTAATGGTTTTAACCCCAGTCTTACACAGGTACTATTGATATACTCATCCCTTCTATGTTCCTTCTTGCTCAAAGATCTTGTTTCTTCATGTCATTGACTTCCTGTGGAGTAATAGTCTACTTTTTCTCCCACCACCAACTAACTTGTTCTCTTTGCTTCTGTTAAGGGTTGAGTTGTGTCTCCTCAAAATTCATATGTTGGCCAGGCACAGCGGCTCACACCTGTAATCCTAACACATTGGGAGGCCAAGGAGGAAGGATTGCTTGAGGCCAGGAGTTTTAAAACCAGGCTTAGGCAACATAGTGAGACCCCATCTCTACAAAAAACTTAAAAGTTAGCCAGGCATGGTGGCATGTACCTGTAGTCTCAGCTACTCAGGAGGCTGAGGCAGAAGATTGCTTGAGCCCAGGAGTTTGAGGCCACAGTGAGCTACACACCACTGTACTCCAGCCTGCAAAGATAGCCAACTACAAGCCAAGGAGAACAGCCTCAAAAGGAACCAATTCTGGTGACACCTTTATTTCAGAATTCTAGCTTCCAGAACTATGAAAAAATAAATTTCTATTAAGCTATTCAGTCTCTGGTACTTGTTATGGAAACTCTAACAAACACTGCTGTGATTTGAATGTGTTTCCCAAATTTCATGTGTTGGAAACTTAATCCCCAATGGAACAGTGTTGAGATGTGGGAGCTTTAAGCGGTGATTAGGTCATGAGCTCTGCCCTCATGAATGGATTAATGTCATTATCTGAGAGTGGGTTATTGTGGGAGTGGGTTCCTTATAAAAGGATGAGTTCACTCCCTTTCCTTTATTTCTCCAGTGCTCTCTAACCATGTGATGCCTTCTGCCATGACACAGCAAGAAGGCTTTCATAAGATGCTGCCCCTCAATCTTGGATTTCCCAGCCTCTGGAATATTAAGAAATAAATCTCTGCTCTTGATCAATTACCCAGTTTCAGGTATTCTGTTATAACAACACAAAACTGACTAAAACACCTAGAAAACTATTAATAATACAGCATCTCCTAGTCAAATTCCAAGGAGAGAGAATCTGATGGGTTCAGGTTAATGGCCATGGTCGCTGGTGAGTGAAGCTCTCAGACCAGGCCCTTATCATCTGACCTACAGATAAGCTCATTTGGTCAGAGGCCCACTCCTTGGCCAATCAATTTTGTCCAGGAGAAAGGGTAGATCGAGAAAGGGACTCATGTTGACACAATGGTGTTTATATTTAGAAGACCACCCTTGTGAGGGTGGTATAGGCCTAGCACACCCTAGGAGGCTGTGGGCTTGGCATGCTTACTGAGATTGGACTTATATTTAGAGTTTCTTTCTAAGGAATAAGGCTGATCTGGTAAAATACACCAGGGTGTACACTTCAAGAAATAATGATCTCCTGTCACTTGATCACTACTATATTCTAAGCCCCTAGAAGTGCCTACCACCTGATAAGCTTTCAAATAATGTATGTTAAATGGATGACTAAATCCAACAACTGGAGACCTTTCTAAAAGAGGCAGTTTCAAATAGCGGTAACCCTGAACTAGTCTTTCTATGACTGTATGATCAGGAGAGAGATCCACACCCCTAGAAATATGCCCAGGAAATGTTTTTGCACTTAACAGATTCTTCTCAATTCTCTTTGAACATGGAATAAGAAAACCCTGGCAGAGAATGTTGATGAGGAAACTTATGGAGGAGGCTGGAGCTCCCTCTAGGGGCCAAAACACAGTATCCTCAAAAATGCAGCACTGACTCTGAAGGCAAATTCCTTTTTTTTTTTTTTTTTTTATTGGGGGAAAACTACAAAGCATTTACAGTATAATGTTTACAGTCACAATTTATAGTGAGCTGATTTCCCAAAATATATTACCACTCAAGTTGACTTATCTTGTTACATTTAAAAATCTACT
>CAUYRT010092467.1:0-18608 GCA_963574885.1 Lepilemur ruficaudatus | reverse complement strand
GGGCATGGTGGCACATGCCTGTAGTCCCAGCTACTTGGGAGGCTGAGGCAGGAGGATTGCTTGAGCCCAGGAGTTTGAGGTTGCTGTGAGCTAAGCTGACGCCACGGCACTCACTCTAGCCCGGGCAACAGAGTGAGACTCCATCTCAAAAAAAAAAAAAAAAAAAAACCATATAGAAAATATTAGCCGGGCATGGTGGCGCACGCCTGTAGTCCCAGCTACTAGGGAGGCTGAGGCAGAAGGATTGCTTGAGCCCAGGAGTCTGAGGTTGCTGGGCGCTAGGCTGATGCCACAGCACTCTAGCCCAGGCAACAGAGTGAGACACTGTCTCCAAAAAAAAAAAAAATAGATAAATTGTAGCATATTTCTCCATAAAATAAAAAGCACCTACATGAATGAATGAATTATATCTAGAAATGTGGATGTATTTCAAAGCAAATGTTGAGTGGCAGAAAAAAGCAAGTTGTAGTGCTAAAATTTAGTTCAAAAAATTTTTTTTAAGTTATCAAAAAATTGCATGACCACCCCTACAGTATACTTTTCATTAAAAATGTGTTTTTCAAAACACACAAAACAATATATTTAATATTATGTATTATAGAGAAACAGAATAGCATAGTGATGAATGGTATGGCATCTACAAACAATCTGGGTTCAAACCTTACTCCATAACTTGTAGTTATATGAACCTGTACATGTTACTCAACCTCTCTACATCTGTTACAGTTCCCCATCTGTAAAGTGGAAATAAAAATCATACCTACGTTATAATATTTTATATCTATTAACTCATTTAATCCTTACAATAATCATAAAGTTATTGATTAAATGAACAGTACCTGGCAAACAGGAAGCATTCAACTCCTTAGTTATTATAATTATTAAATATATTACATATGGCCAGGCATGGTGGCTCACACCTGTATTCTCAGTGCTTTGGGAGGCTAAGGAGGGAGGATTGCTTGAGGCCAGAAGTTCAAGACCAGCCTAGGCAAAATAGCAAGAACCCATTTCTCAGAAGGAAAAAAGAAAATTTTTTTAAAATTAGCCGGGTGTGGTGGCATGCTCCTATAGTCCTAGCTAGTCAGGAGGCTGAGGCAGGAGGATCACTTGAGCCCAGGAGTTTAAGGTTAAAGTGATATATGATTATGCCACTACACTCCAGCCTAGCCGACAAAGTGAGACCCTGTCTCTAAAAAAAGAAAAAAGAAGAAGAAGCGGGGGGAATGAGACAAGGAAGGCAAACAAAAGAGACATCTACTATTCAAATAATATTTTGTTTTCCTGACATGATGAGGTGGCCAAGTGGTTACGGCAATGGACTGCCAATAATATTTTGCTTTCTTTTATCCAAAAATCCCAGCCTATAATCCCAGCCCTTTGGGAGGTGTCAGCAGCAGGATGGCTTGAGGCTAGGAGTTCAAGACCCTGAATAACATAACGAAACCCTGTCTCTACAAAAAAACAGAAAAATTAGCCAGGTGCACAGCTGTAGTCCCAGCTACTTGTGAGGCTCATGAGACCTTTGGTTCACCTGAGCCCAGGAGTTTGAAGTTGCTGTGAGCTATCATGATGCCACTACACTGTAGCCCAGGCAACAGAGAGAGACCCTGTCTCCAAAAAGAAAAAGAAAAAGAAAAAACCTGTAGCAAACAATATAAAATGGTATATTTGTTATTTTTTGTTTATTAATATTTGTCAATTCTGGGTAGTATATATATATTGTACTCTTTTCTGTTTTTAAATTTTTTTGTAATTTAAAAAAAGTAAAACTCAATAGAAACCAAGCAGGTGGAAGGGTGTTGGGAGGATGAGTCAATACACACCTACTGAGTACAATGCATGCTATCTTGGTGATGGGCACACTTATAACCTTGACTCAAACTGTACAAAAGCAAATCATGTAACCAAAACGTTTGTACTCTCCTAATATTCTGAATCTTTTTTAAAAAATTTAATAGGCTTTTTTTTAAGTCTATTGCTAATACAACAGCTATGCAATATTGCCTAGGCCAAGAAAATTGAAAACAATTTGGCAAATAAATAGCATCCCAGCGTGCAAGCCAAGCCTCTGGATTCTCAAACTTTTATTCTGCAAAAGTTCCACTATAGTTTGTAGTTCAAGGAGTATTTATGTCTTAGACTAAAACTTCAAAAGCATTGGGTGAATTTTTGGATAGCCTAACTTATTCAAGTCCACAAACTTAAAATATAAAAGGGCTCATAACAAACACTAATATTTAGTGTCCCTATCACATGCTAAAGTAATACTAATTATTAGATAGCTGAGATGAAATTAAGTCCCCTTCATGGGAGTAAGAATTGTATTAATCCATTTTGGAGAAGTACTGAGCAAGGGAAAACTAACTTCCAAACCATGACTTCTGCTCCCTTGGCCAGCATACTAAATGACCACATTTTAAATCAAATCAATCAAGCTATAAATGGCTGTCAATTTAGTCTGAAAATTTTTAATAACTAGTAAAAGGTAGGAAAGGCGTATATGACCAGACTCTGAAACCATGCTCAATTTTTTAAAATCTGAAAATTATTATTTTTAAAATAAGAAAACATATTATTTGAAATGTGACATTTTATGATAGTTTCTGCCTCTGGATTCTCTCTCTTGGTCTTATTTATGGAATATTATCTTTTCATACTAATACTGAACCCTCAAAGTATACATTTTTTTGGAATAGAGATAACTACAGTTACCCTCACATTTACTAGAAAGATATAAGGAGTTATTGTCACAATGGCGGGGTTGTGGGATGGGCACTACTGGCATTTTAGTGGGCTACGGAAGCTAAATGTCCTACAATGCACAAAACAGTCCTGCACAACAAAGAATTGTCCTGCCCTAAATGTCAATGGTGCCCTGGTTGAGAAACACTGTTAGAAAAGCGTAATCACTTTTGTTCTTAAACTAGGAAATAGCCTTTAGCAGTCTTTAAAAAAATGCCAAAATTAGGCCCAGTGAAAGGTGGCTCACATCTGTAATCCTAGCACTCTGGGAGGCCAAGACAGGAGGAGGATTGCTTCAACTCAGGAGTTCGAGACCAGCCTGAGCAAGAGCGAGACCCTGTCTTTACTAAAAACAGAGAAAATTAGCCAGTCAACTAAAAATGAAACAAAAATTAGCCGGGTGCGGTGGCTCGCGCCTGTAGTCTCAGCTACTTGGGAACCTGAAGCAATTGGATCGCTTGAGCCCAGGAGTTTGACGTTGCTGTGAGCTAGACTGACACCACAGCACTCACTCTAGCCTGGGCAACAAAGTGAGACTTTGTCTCAAAAAAAACAAAAAGCCAAAATTATGTGACTTACAAGGACACAAGTAATTTTTTAGCAACTGTATTCTCAACTTCAATATTATAAACTTGGAAGTTTAAAGCTTTTTCTTTCTTTTCTACACAGGTAGGTTTGTCTTTTTAAAGATTAATTTCATTTGTATGGAGCTTGATTTGTTTTTCACAAAGAAAGCAAAATTAAAAGCTTTGATGGGTATTAAGTATTAATAATTTGAAAAGCTCCCAACAGAAAAATTAGTGAACTAAATATCCTATACTCAATATCATATATTTTATTTATCCAAAGTAGGAATTCCACAAATCATTTTCTAGAGAATTAAGGAAACTTAAGGACTCCCTGTTAGACCACACTCCTATTTAAAATGCTTCCAGGAATAATAACTGAAGACATCACTTACTCTGGGCCCTGCATTCTACCAAATGTTTACTATGTGACTGCTAATCTTTGTGACAACTCTGCAAAGTATATATTATAATATTCCTCCAATTTAAAGAGGAAGAAATTAAGACCTTGAGAGACTATGACTTCTCCAAACACAAAAAATTAGTAACATACTTAGGATTCAAATCTAAACACTTCCCATTAAGACATGTCTCCGGCCACCCTGTAATCCTAGCACTCTGGGAGGCCAAGGTGGGCAGATCGCTCAAGGTCAGGAGTTCAAGACCAGCAAGAGCAAGAGCGAAACCCTGTCTCTACTAAAAAAATAGAAAGAAATTAATTGGCCAACTAAAATACATAGAAAAAATTAGCCAGGCATGGTGGCTCATGCCTGTAGTCCCAGCTACTCGGGAGGCTGAGGCAGAAAGATTGCTTGAGCCCAGGAGTTTGAGGTTGCTGTGAGCTAGGCTGACGCCACTGCACTCTAGCCCGGGCAACAGAGTAAGACTCTGCCTCAAAAAAAAAAAAAAAAAAAAAAAAAAAGACATGTCTCCTCCAGAAACACAGTTAAATTTCTATGAAAAATGATTTGAGGGTTAGCTATCGAAAGGTACAACTATTCCCCTCCCTCCCTCACCAGGGAGACTAAAAAATGTACAGATCATAAATGTACAGCCTGTGAGGCAAAAGCCTTTACTCATTCAATCACATTCTACAGACCAAAAATATCAGCGTTGATTTAAACAGAGTTTCTAAAGAATGGATGCCAAACTGACAGGAAAAGTATGCCAAATCCCAATCATTCCTTCTTTTCCATTCTAAGGTATAGTATCTGTTGTTTCTTACCCCTTCATATCACAGGAACAAAATAGTAAAACTTCACAGTAATATAGACAAAACATCCTGCAATGTACTAAAAAGCCATTAACCAACAGGTAGCAAAATATGGCAGAGTGCTAGCCAGCAAACAAAAATCTTCCATGTCCATCCAAATATGGAATCATGTGTGTACAAAGTTGGCAATGAAATCACACAAAGTGAGTAAAAAGGATTTCTGAGAATTCAGTGGACTTTTACACCCTAGGTATAAAGAGTAGAAAAAGAATGTAAACATAATATGCTAACATCCTAATCATATTTTGTTTCTTTCAAGAAATCATAAAAAGTCCATAACTAATACAAAATAAAATTAGGATTCATTATGAGTGATATGTAGCCCAGAAAACTGGCCATTTTCCAGAATAGGAATACTGACAAGGACATTAGCTGGTGTCAAGACGAAACACATGGTAAATCTACATGACAGGTCTGCTCAGCTGTTATCCTTTCTATGGACCAACACAGCAAATACGGACACATTTCAGGATGACTAATTAAAAATAAAAGCAATACTGCTGAGCTTGCCATCCTGCTGTGAAATAATGAGTTGCAGTTTCCATTCAAACCAAAGGCAATCTAGCATAAAAAGTGGCATCCCCTATTTAATTATCCATGAATATACACAATAGCATATATTAGTGCCAGACAGATCAAAAGCCAGTTCTTCTTTTTTTTGGGGGGGGGACAGAGTCTTGCTATGTCACCTGGGCTAGAGTACAATGGCATCATCATAGCTCACTGCAACCTCAAATTCCTGAGCTCAAGAGATCTTCCTGCCTCAGCCTCCCAAGTAGCTGGGACTACAGGTGCATGCCATGATGCTCAGCTAATTTTTCTATTTTTAGTAGAGACAGGGTCTAGCTCTTGCTCAGGCTGGTCTCAAACTCCTGAGCTCAAGCATTCCTCCTGCCTCAGCCTCCCAGAATGCTAAGATTACAGGCACGAGCCACTGCTCCCAGCCAAAGGCCAGTTCTTAAAAGTGTATTAGTTCTTCTTGGTAAGCATCATATTTGCTGTGTAACTACAATCCACCAGACCCTGAGCCACAATATAAAACAGAAACTTAGGTTTAAAGTTATAACAGCATTTAGAGGTTAACTAGTTTAATCTTTTGTACAATTCAGGAATCCCCTCTATTAACTAACTCAAATGTCAATTGGGTCCCCACTAGGTATAAGACATTATGACAGGTGCTATAATATTTACTGAGCATTTACTATAATCTAGACACTTTTTCAAGTGCTTTCATTTAATGTTCATAACAGTCCTATAAAATAGATACTACTATTATCCCCATTTTACAAATGGTAAACAAAGACATGAAGGAATTATTTAATTTGCCCAATCTTATAACCAAGAAGTAGTAGAGCCAGAATTCAAACCCAGAGCCCGTACTCTCAATCATTATATTAATACTACCTCTCCAGTAGAAGGATATATAAAATGGAATAAAACACTCTTCCAGGAGCTCAGTCTCCCAGAAAGATGCATGTAAATCAATAAATATAATATAGTACAATAAGATAATTGCTAATGACAGATTAGAAGGAAGACTTAGTTAAGGTACTGGCAGTGAAGACAAAGAAGTGGGAAAGGTTATAAATGGATCTCATTATGTTGCCCAGCCTGGACTGTAGTGGCTATTCACAGGCATGATCATAGCACAACACAGCCCTAAACTCCTAAGCCCAAGGATCCTCCTGCCTCAGCCTCCTGAGTAGCTGGGACTACAGGACTGCTCCACCATGCCCAGCAAAGATAGGTGACTTTAAAAAGGTGACCAAGTGGATGTAGGAGGTATAAGAGGTACCTAGGATGACTCCAAGTTTAACTAGAATCCCTCTCATGTTTTTCTAGTTTGGGTGATTGGGAGAATGACTAGGCCTTTACCTAAAGGAAATGATTTGTAAGGTGATGTGAATTCTCTGATCTTACTGAGTTTGAGGTACCTGAAGGAACACCAGTAAAATGTCCAGAAGGCAGTAGGAGACACCACACTGGAGCTCAGGAGAGAGCACTAGACTCGGGTGTATGTTTGAGAGTCACTAGCACTTACTAAAGAGTTTCCCATAGTAGAGAATATGACCAATAGGTAATACTGAGTTCCTACTATGCACCAAAGCCCAGGCTCCTTCCTCATGTCCTTAGGTGAAAGCAGGTAAGAGGCCAAGGAAATAGCAACACATACAGCACCAAAAAAGGAAGAATATAAAAATGAGACTAAAAAGGAGCAACCCAAGAATAAAACCAAGAAAAAGTATGTCACATAAACCAAAGGTGAAAAGAGCAAACATCAAAGTATGTTAGTATTCACTGGCCTGAACACTACAGAGGCCAGAGTCAGCTCAGCCTACTGAATCACCACCAGTAACAAAGAGCTCACTAAATCAGCCTGGTCTATTATCAGAAAGTTCTTATTGTTACAAAAGCAAAGGCTTTGGAGTACATACTACTATGTTCTAATTCTGACTCTTCAGAAGACTTAAAACAACTAAATGCAATGATGATACTTGGCGGGATCCGGATTTGAACAAACCAGCTATAAAAGACAATTGGGGTAATTTTAATAGGCACTACTACTAGACAACAGTAGAAAATTATTATTAATTTTGTTAAGTGTAATAATGACATTAAAATTACATAAGATTTCTTTTTGGAGATGCACACAGAAATAAAGATAAATATCATGTCTGCATTTGCATTAAAATATACCAGCAAAAAAAAATAGATGTAGCAGATTTTACAGAATGTTAATAACTATTCAATCTAGGTGATGGGTAAATGAGTGTTCATTACATTTTTTCCATAATAAAAACAAAAAGGGCTTCAAAAATAAATGATGATAAACTTGTGTCAATAAAAAAAAAAATCCAGCAAGTGAATATAGCATAGAGATCACAAACACCAACCCTAGAAATGAAAAGCCCAATTGGCTTTATGTTGTATGAATGAGTATTTTTTGCTTGGAATAAAATTTCTAGTGAAGCAACATATATATATTCAAAAAATGCTGTATCTCAAACAGCTCAGAAAGAAGAATAGATGACATACCATGGCAAACTGTGCCAGATAATTCAAAAAGGATCTAGTGATGGCAAAGATACAGAGATTGAAAATGCATGTAAAGATGGATAAAATTTTATGTAATAATATTGGAAAAAAGCAAAGCAATCTTTCTAACATATTATTGTACATTGTTGAAAACTACATATGTATATGTATATCTGAAATAAATTAAACAGAGCAGGTTTTTAAAATTCTGATTCCTACTAAGTGACTGAATGATCTTGGGCATATTACTTAACTTCTCTGAGCCTCTTAGCTATAAAATGGAGATAAATTTGAACTATATTTCATTGAGTTATGAGAATATACTAAGGGATTAAAGGATAAAAATGGATAGACAAAGCACTAGGCAAGGTGCCTAACATGCAGAAAGCATTTAATAAACATGTATTCCCTTTCCTCTTCCACGCCACCTGCAATCCTAGTTCTGGCTGCTGCAAGTATACAGATTCAGTCTATTTTTTCCTTTTTCTTTTTTTCTTTTTTTTAAGAGACAGAGTCTTGCTCTGTTGCCCAGGCTGGAGAGCAGTGGTGTGATCATGGCTCACTACAGCCTTGAACTTCTGGGCTCAAGCCATCCTCCTGCCTCAACCTCCCGAGTTTGTTTTCTTCTTTATGATAGTTTTTCAGTTATCAAGGCTTCCCCAGGGCAAATATAACCAAGTCTTTAAGGTCTCCCATGGAACATAGCATCAATATTTCCACAGTCACTTTCTTTAAAGTTTAACCTTAGAAGCCTCAGTAGCCTAATGAATAAGGCATTGGCCTCCTCCTGAAGTTTAGCCTTAATTGCTCTCCAATCTGTCAAAGTTACTCTAAAACATAATAGCAAAAAATGTGCATAATATTACATATATGATCTAACTATAACAGAATTCAATAGGACTACTGTTTCCCACAATCGGGATATAAAGAATATAGTTTCTGATCTTCCATGTACACTAAAAGTAAACTTTATATGCAGGAACATGAAATGATACAAAACAAAGTGATATTGGACCCCATGCAAATGATTTGAGATGCTAAAGAACTAGACGGATGTATGAATTTCCAGCATTTCTCTTTTTTTTTTTTTTTTTTTGAGACAGAGTCTCACTCTGCTGCCCGGGCAAGAGTGAGTGCCATGGCGTCAGCCTAGCTCACAGCAACCTCAAAGTCCTAGGCTCAAGCAATCCTTCTGCCTCAGCCTCCCAAGTAGCTGGGACTACAGGCATGCGCCACCATGCCCAGCTAATTTTTTTTTCTATATACATATATTTTTTTAGTTGGTCAATTAATTTTTTTCTATTTATAGTAGAGACAAGGTCTCACTCTTGCTCAGGCTGGTTTCGAACTCCTGACCTTGAGTGATCCGCCCGCCTCGGCCTCCCAGAGTGCTAGGATTACAGGCGTGAGCCACAGTGCCCGGTCGCCAGCATTTCCCTTCTGATCAATTTTCCTATTTGAATATAAGAAGACCTGAACATGACCACTTGGAACAGAAAGGCAACTCACCTCTTCTGATGTTAGAAGGCTCTTCAGAGACTATGGGAAAGAAAGCAGTCAAGAGGAAAAAGGAAGTTAGGTTCCTGTGGTTTAGGGTAGGCTGTTGTATAGTTTGAATTTTAAAGGTTAAGAGAGGAATTTGATAAAAGAGAAAATAAAATTAATAACATGAAGGATTATCTAAAGTTTGCCAAACAATATTTTTTTATTCAACCTTGTTTTCTTTGTCAAATGTATTACTTCCATTAAAGGGAATATTTTATATTTTAAAATATTATTATATTATATTATATTATATTATATTATATTATATTATATTTTAAAATATTATTTTCCTCCCTGGCTGCCTTAGTATCAACTGCCGTCACGAATGACACAGTTAGTATCCAGAGCAGGATGTTCATGACCAACTGACTACTTCAGGAAACAAATGGTCATCAATGTCCTGTACTCCTTCACCCTGGGAAGACAACAATACCTAAGACAGAAATGTAGGAAAAACTAGCCAAATGAATAAGACCACACCAGATGTCATCTTTGCGTTTGTATTTAGAACTCATTTTGGTGGTGGCAAGACAACAGGCTTTGACGTGAATTACGATTCCTTAGATTATGCAAAGAAAAATGAACCCTGGCCAGGTGCAGTGGCTCATATCTGTAAGTATTTTGAGAGGCCAAAGAGGGAGGATCGCTTGAGGCCAGGAGTTCAACACCAGCCTGGGCAACACAGTGAGACCCCCATCTCTACAAAAAATTTTTTTAAAAAATTAGCTGAGGCTGGGAGCAGTGGCTCACACCTGTAATACTAGCACTCTGGGAGGCCGAGGCGGGTGGATCATTTGAGCTCAGGAGTTTGAGACCAGCCTGAGAAATAGCGAGACCCCGTCTCTTCCAAAAATAGAAAGCAATTATATGGACAACTAAAAATATATATACAAAAAATTAGATGGGCATGGTGCCGCATGCCTGTAGTCCCAGCTACTCCGGAGGCTGAGGCAGGAGGATTGCTTGAGCCCAAGAGTTTGAGGTTGCTCTGAGCTAGGCTGACTCCACAGCACTCTAGCCTAGGCAATAGAGTGAGACTCTGTCTCAAAAAAAAAAAAAAAAAATTAGTTGAGTGTGGTGGCATGCACCTGTAGTCCCAGCTGCACAGAAGGCTGAGGCAGGAGGATCACTTGAGCCCAGGAGTTGGAGGCTGCAGTGAGCTGTGATCACACCACTGCATTCCAGCCTGGGCAACACAGTGAGTCTCTGTCTCTTAAAAAAAAAAAAGAAAAAGAAAGAAAGAAAGAACAATGCACACAAACAGACTTGCAAGACATCCTATATAAGAACAAAAAGACCTCAAGAAAGCAGTGAAAGGAACACAAGAACAGAATGAAGAAAGTTAGGGAGACCCTAAAAGCCAATGGTGGTACTGGCAAAAAGCCGAACAAATACAGATTCCACAGTAATGTTATCTGCGGCCATTGTATGGATTTGTCACAAGAGCATTAATAAACTAAAAACTTTAAGAAAAATAAAATAAAATAAAAACTTTCATGTGAAAAAAAGACAGTTGCTATAAGTACATAAAGACATATGTACAAGAATATTAACTTATACATTATTAATAACAGAGAAAAATTGGAGACAATCCAAATGTCCATCAATAGGAATAGGTTAAATTATAGTATATCTATACAATTTAGAATCATGTAGTCATTAAAAGAATGAGGTAAATTCTACACATAGTAACATGGAAAGATGTCCAAGTTCCACTACTAAGTGACAACAGCAAATTGCAAAAAAGAATGTATAGTGTGATCTTGTTTTTTTTTTTTAGTATAATAATAGTAAGCATTACTAAATGCCTAGAAAACAAGTTAGAAGAATACATACACTAAACTGTCATCTTGGTGAAGGAGGTAGTTGTAAGACACTCATTTTTTTTAATAGAATGCATTTCCATGAGGTTGATTGAAATTAATGGTCGGCATTACTTTTTTTAAAAAAAAAAAAAAGAAGACAAAAAGATTAGAATAACGAAAAGTCATTCTTTCCCTTTCCCATAATAGTATCTTACACTATGCACCTACATGAGATAAAATTTATGATATAAATTTAAATAGGAAGACAGAGGGCAAAGAATGTAAAAATTGAATAATTAAATGATCATAAGTATGTAAACCCTGCAGTAGAAATCTTCATATCAAGAAAAAAAGAAGTATGTAAACTTATGCACTGAAAAAAACCAATGATTATAAATGTGTAAACTTATGCACTGAAAAAAAATGTACCAAATGCTTGGTAAAATAAAAAAAATTATACCAAAGTGATAATGTTTTGGGGTGGAAGGATTATGACTTATTCTGCACTTTTTTTTTTTTTTTTTTTTTTTGAGACAGAGTCTCACTCTGCTGCCTGGGCTAGAATGAGTGCCGTGGCGTCAGCTAGCTCACAGCAACCTCAAACTCCTGGGCTCAAGCAATCCTTCTGCCTCAGCCTCCCGAGTAGCTGGGACTACAGGCATGAGCCACCATGCCCGGCTAATTTTTTTTTTCTATATATTTTTAGTTGGCCAATTAATTTCTTTCCATTTTAAGTAGAGATGGTGTCTCACTCTTGCTCAGGCTGGTATCGAACTCCTGACCTTGAGCAATCCGCCCACCTCGGCCTCCCAGAGTGCTAGGATTACAGGCGTGAGCCACTGCGTCCGGCCTATTCTGCACTTTTATTCTAAACTTTCTTGACCGAGCATGATGGCTCATGCCTGTAATCCTAGCACTATGGGAGGCCACGGCAGGAGGACTGCTTGAGCTCAGGAGTTCAAGACCAGCCTGAGAAAGAGCAAGACCCCATCTCTACTAAAAATAGAAAAAAAAATTAGCCGGGAGAAAAAAATTGTTAAAAAATTTTAAAAAAAAAACAACAAATAAACTTTCTATAATGTTATATTACATCTATAATTATAAAAATATCAACTTACTAATATAAAAAATGTACCACAGTGCACATAATTTCACAATGTTTAATGATCCTGAGTCTCTTAACATTCAATTATGACTATACAGAAGTATAAATACAAAGATTGTAGTCTTTAAACTGAATTCATACTAACTGCAGCATAATAGCTGATATTTCTTTAACTTTCTGATAGGGGTTTGCTTCCTTTAAATATTTTCTTCCTGATAAAAGTTCATTGCTCCCTCACAAAAATCAATTCATGATAGATAACGGACTTAAACCTAAGGCATGAAACCATAAGAATTATAGAAGAAAATGTTGGAAAAACTCTTACAGATATTGGTCTAGGCAAAGAATTAATGAAGAAGACTCCAAAAGCAATCACAGCAACAACAAAAATAAACAAATGAGACCTGATTGAATTCAAAAGCTTCTGCACAGCCAAGAAAACTATGATTAGAGAGAAAAGACAACCTGCAGAATGGGAGAAAATATTTTCAAGCCATACATGTGATAAAGGGCTGATAACTAGAATCTACACAGAACTTAGGAAAAACAGCACGAAAAAATCAAATAACCCCATTAAAAAGTGGGCAAAGGACACGAACAGAAACTTTTTAAAAGAAGATAAACTAATGGCTAACAAACATATGAAAAAATGCTCAACATCTCTAATCATCAGGGAAATGCAAATCAAAATCACAATGAGATATCACCTAACTCCAGTGAGAATGGCTTTTATCAAAAAGTCCCAAAACAATAAATGTTACTGTGGATGAGGAGAGATAGGAACACTCATACACTGCTGGTGGGAGTGTAAACTAGTACAACCTCTATTGAAAGCAATACCCTCAAAGAACTAAAAGTAGAACTACCATTTGATTCAACAATCCCACTACTGGGTATCTACCCAAAGGAAAAAAAGACATTCTATAATAAAGGCATCTGCACTTGAATGTTCATAGCATCATAGTTCACAATTACAAAGATTGGAAACAACCCAAGTGCCCATCAATACATAAGTGGATTAATAAAACGTGGTATATGTATAACATGGAGTACTAATCAATAATTTTTAAAAATGGTGAATTCCTCTTCTATCATCCTGGATGGAGCTGGTGCTCATTCTTCTAAGTGAAGTATAACAAGAATGAAAAAACAAACACCACACGTACTCACCATTAAATTGGTACCAATCAATCAAAATACACGCACACACAAAAGTAACATTCATGGGGTATTGGGCAGGCAGGAGTGGGGAGGAGGGGATGGGTAAATTCACACTTAATGGGTGCCATGTGTTCTGTCTGGGAAATGGACACACTTGTAGCTGTGACTCTGGCGGTGCAAAGACAATTTATGCATCCAAAATATTTGTACCCGAGTAATATTCTGAAATTTTTTTAAAAATCTAAAGACAAAAAAAAAAAAAAAAGAAAAATTCATTGCTGTTTTATTTCATGAGTTTTAAAAAAAACGTTCAGGAAAATAAATTCCGGTTTCAGTTAAAGACATATTCTATAATGTAATTACGGAGTTTTAAAAGGGCTTTTAATGTGATTGTCCTAAACTTGTTTTGAAGCCTCAACAAGACCAGAGCCTCGCCATGCCAGGAGAACTATCAGGTCTTAAGAATCCGAAGGAGACAAACACACAACTTTTATTATAAAAGATATTTTTGCTGGCCGGGCACGGTGGCTCACGCCTATAACCCTAGCACTCTGGGAGGCGGAGGCGGGTGGATAGCTGAAGTTCAGGAGTTCGAAACCAGCCTGAGCAAGAGCGAGACCCCATCTCTACTAAAATAGAGAGAAATTAATTGGCCAACTATATAGAAAATTATTGGCCAATTACATAGCAAAAAATTAGCTGGGCATGGTGGCGCATGCCTGTAGTCCCAGCTAACTCAGGAGACTGAGGCAGAAGGATTGCTTGAGTCCAGGAGTTTGAGGTTGCTGTGAGCTAGGCTGATGCCACAGCACTCTAGCCTAGGCAGCAGAGTGAGACTCCATCTCAAGAAAAAAAGATATTTTTGCACAATGCCTATTTTCATGTCATATATATTATATATATAAATATATATATTTCTTTTCAAATAGTCATTTTTCAGTCCAAAATTTCACTCCCTTTAAGAAACAATTTTCTTTAATAATATTTCTACTATTTCATAGGCATGAAAGAATTCAACAGCATTTCAGACTTGCCAGAAGGAAGCAAATTGCAACCTGTAACAGTTCACATAACACACATGACAATATCTGTTGCTTATAAAATTCCTTAGCCTGCTATTCAAAGAATTTGCTCCACTAAAATTAGCCTAATCATTATCCTCCAGACTTAACCCACCTTTCGAGTGCAGTGTTTCCTTCCTACCTCAGCTTAAATGATGTTTACCTCATTCTAGCTCTGTAGCACTTTTTTTTTTTGAGTCAGAGTCTTGCTCTGTTGCCCATGCTAGAGTGCCGTGGCATCAGTCTAGCTCACAGCAACCTCAAACTCCTGGGCTCAAGCGATCCTCCTGCCTCAGCCTCCTGAGAAGCTGGGATTACAGGTGTGTGCCACCACATCCAGCTAATTTTTTCTATTTTTAGTAGAGACAGGGTCTCACTCTTGCTCAGGCTGGTCTCAAACTCCTGAGCTCAAGCAATCTTCCCGGCCTAGCCTCCCACAGTGCTAGGATTACAGGCATGAGCCACCGTGCCCAGCCTCTAGTAGCACTTTCTGACTATACTACTTACTTGGCACTCAATGTCTCTTAGTCTTCCTAGCTAAGGAAGATTAGATTCTTGAAATCTATTCTCCAGGCTTAGTAAACTTTTGAGAACCTTTCATGTGTCATACATAGACTCTACTTCATTTGGTCTCTACCTACATCTCTAGCCCCATCTATCTCTATTCCTCCAACCACAAAAATGATCTACTCTAAACATAGAGAACTACTATATTTGTAGGGCCCTGCTCACACTTCAATGCCTATACACGTAATATTCTTTCTCCCTGGTGTGTTCCTCCCGGCCTCTTTCACATGTATCTCTCAGTAATCATCTCATGTGGGAAGTGTCCTCTGACCCCTCAATCTTCCTTTTCTGTCCTTTGATAATGCGCTGCACAAATCTCTGTTATTACAGTTATCATATAGTATTGTAATTGCTTATCAGTCTCTTTCACTGAACTATGAGCTCCATGAAGACTTGGACTCAAACTTAGTTACTTTCAAATGAGCTATGGTATACAAATTTTAATACACTATGAACCAAAATTTACAGTGGAGAAAAAAATAAATAGGACATTGAGGTTCCACACTTTCTATGTAAAAAACATATTCACTCTTTGATTCACTCAGTCAACAAATATTTATTTAGCACCTCCTAGGGGCCAGGCACTATGCCAAATCCTGGAGAGCTGGTGATGACAATATATACATACACAGAGAAAGATTCTGAGAGGATACATCCTAAAATGTTAACATTGGATATTAATTCTTCGAATCTTTGGCAGACTAAGAATAATTTATATCTTCTCCTTTAAAATCTTCTTTAATTTTATAATAACCAAAAAAATTTTTGGAGTCCTCCCAAATTACAAATTCCTACCAATCAGTAGTAATACAAAAACCCAAAGTAAATGGTATACAATGTAAGAGCGAAACAAATTTTGAGAACTTTTAATCAGATTCTAATTATAACTAGTACAAGGAACAACAAGACTAAAGTATGAAAAAATATTTCAGGATTTCTACGCTGAAGTCATTGTGTAAATCATTTTGAAAAAGAGCCCATGCAAATCATTCAAGGAAAACACTGACCACATGATCAATACCACCCTAGTTTTCCACATTGCAGAAAGAAAATTATATCATTCTATGCTATATAATGCAGGGGGAAAGATGACAGCCTCCATCCAACCCGATCAGAGGAAAATTAATAAATAACACCATATTTCATCTGTATAATGATTTACAGTTTACAATTCACAAAGCACTTTGACCTTCACAATAATTCTGTTTTTCTGTTCCCGTTGGATAGATTAAAAAACTGAGGCTTGAAATGCAGAATGCCTTTCTATTTTTTGACTCAAAGTCCAAAAGCCATGACAGAAAGACTCAGAAGTTGTCTACATAAAAATCTAAAACTTGGGAATAAAAGAAGTCAGAAGACAAATATCAAAATAAGAAAAACATATACAATACATATCACAGAAAATGTCTATCTTTTTATACATAGAGAGTCCTAGAAACCAATAGGAAAGACACCTTGACTCAACAGAAAAATAGGTAAAGGATTTAAACAGGCAGTTCACAGAAAAGGAATATGAGTAACTCAAATATATAAAAAGATGCTTAATGTTAGCATAATTTTTTTAAAAAAATTAAAACAACTCTGAGGTATTATTTTTTTCTATTAGACTGGCAAAACTCCAAGTTTGATAACAGCAAGGCATAATATTAATAATACTGAAAAAAAATATTAATAACACTGATCCTGGAGCCAGAGTGGTAACTTTGAATTTCTGCCACTTAGGGGCTGTGTGATTTGAGCAAATCACACTTAAACTCTCTATTCCTCAATGTATTCATCTGAAAAAAGGAGATAATAATAGTACCTACACCTCAAAGAAATATTATTAGATTAAATGAAGTAATGTATAAAAGCACATAGAATAGTACCTGGCACTTAGTAAGCACTGTGTAAGTATTAGCCATGACACAGCCAATATTAGTGAGTAAACAGGCAATGTATATTAGAACAACCCCTAAGAAGGGCAATTTAGCTATATATTTCATAGTGATAAAGGCACATATCCTTTAACTTAGAAATCCCACGTCTGTGAATTTATCCTACAAGTATCCTTGCACACATATAAAATGACATGTTCAAGGGTCTTCTTTACAGCATTGCTTATAATATCAAAACAGTGGAAACAACATAACTGTCCATTAAAAGGAATTAGTTAAATAAATTATGATACATCCATCCAGTGAAATACTATAGAATACCATGCGGGTGTTTAAGAAAAAGAATCATTTAAAAAAAATAAGCAAATTTAGAATATATACGTAAAATAAACAAAAGAATGAAGAAACTTTCTATGTACTGATCTGGAAAGGCTTCCAAAATATATTACGTGAAAAAGCAGGTTTGGAGTATGGGGAGTGCAAAACAGGAGGGAACCATGGACTAAGTTTTACATGAAAAATGGGAAAAATAAAATTATACAGTTGACTCTTGAACAACATAGGTTTGTGGGTCCATTTATACACAGGGGTTTTGTTTTGTTTTGTTGAGACACTATGTTGCCCAGGCTGGAGTGCAGCAGCTATTCACAGGTGTGATTATAGTGCACTGCAGCCTCGAACACCTGGCCTCAGCCTCCCAAGTAAGCCTGGCTTACACACAGATTTTTTTCAATATATATACTGAAAATATTTTTGGAGATTTGCAACAATTTGAAAAAACTCACAGATGAACCACATGGCCTAAAATATCAAAATAATTATGGAAAATTTAGGTATGCCATGAATGCATAAAATATACATAGATACTAGTCTCTTATCATTTACTACCATAAGATATATACAAATCTATTATAAAAGTTAAAATTTATCAAAACTTACACACACACAGACAATACATGGCAACATCATCAGTAGAAAACAAACATAACAATGCAGTATTACCAGCATAAAATTAACTGTAGCATATAGTACATACTTGTGTAATAATTTTAGAACCACCTCCTGATGCTGTTGCAGTGAGCTCAAGTGATGCAAGTATCCCTTAAACTGCTGTGTGACACTAATCATCTCCGTGTAAGCAGTTCCTCTATCTAGTAAATTGCATGTTGCAGTAAAAAGTGATCTCTCACGGTTCTTGTGTATTTTTTATTATGTTTAGTGCAATACGGAAAACCTTGAATAACACCATGACATCCATTAGAAACTGCCACTAGTAATGCTGGAAGTGCTCTCAAGAAACAGAGAAAAGTCATGACATTACAAGAAAAAGTTGAATTGCTTGATGTACACCATAGATTGAGGTCTGCTGCTGCAGTTGGCAGCCATTTCAAGATAAATGAACCCAGCATAAAGACCATTGTAAAAAAAGAAAACCAAACTCATGAAACCAGGCAGCAGCTACACCAGCAATAGCATAGCAGTAGTTAAATTTGGGGGGAGTCAAAAGTTATACCTGGATTTTTGACTGCATGGGAGTCAGTACCCCAATACCTGTGTTGTTCAAGGGTCAACTGTATATTCAGATTTGTATGCATTTGCCTAAAGAAAGGCTAAAAGAATACAAAGAGCCTATTAAAAGTGTTTGAGAAAGGACATGGATGGGGGACAGGCATGGGAGTAAGACTTTTCACTGCTTATAAATTTATATATTAATACATTTTTTTTTTTTTTTTGAGACAGAGTCTCACTCTGCTGCCCGGGCTAGAGTGAGTGCCGTGGCATCAGCCTAGCTCACAGCAACCTCAAACTCCTGGGCTATAGCAATCCTACTGCCTCAGCCTCCCAAGTAGCTGGGACTACAGGCATG
>CAUYRT010092462.1:0-23487 GCA_963574885.1 Lepilemur ruficaudatus | reverse complement strand
AGCAAGAGCGAGACCCCGTCTCTACTAATAACAGAAAGAAATTAATTGGCCAACTAAATATATATAGAAAAAATTAGCCGGGCATGGTGGCACATGCCTGTAGTTCCAGCTACTCGGGAGGCTGAGGCAGAAGGATCGCTTCAGCCCAGGAGTTTGAGGTTACTGGGAGCTAGGCTGATGCCACGGCACTCTAGCTTGGGCAACAGAATGAGACTCTGTCTCAAAAAAAAAAAAAAAAGTTCTGACTTTAGGACTTAAGAGACTCAAGTTCAAGTGCTATTTCTATCCCTAACTTATTGTGTGACCTTGGGCCAGAAATTTGACCTCCCTCAGCCTGGGTTCCCATCTGAGAAATGGATACTGAACTCTGTGCTCTGCCCAATGCTCAGAGCTGTTCCAAGACCCAAAGTTGTGCTGGTTTGATCGTGAGGCTGTGCCAATATTCAGCAAGAAAAAGTGTCATGATCTATTAGTCATGTTTGCCACAGGCACAGGATAAGTCAGAGATGGACGGCTCACGTATTTGCTACCCCTGGACCAGGGAAACTGTGACTCTGTGAGTGAATCTGAGGCTCCATTCTACAGCCCAGACATGTGTCTGAATCCGAGAGGAAAGAACTCTGTGATTGATTGACAATGTCTGCCATGGGCAGGTCATTAAGGAGTGGGAGCACACCTGTCAGATATTTGCCAATTTGTAATCCTCCGAGCAACTTAGAAAATGGTGCAGGGACAGACCAGAGGATGAGGCAGAGCATCCCTCTCATGAGTTTCAAGTTTCCAGAGACAAGGCCCATCTGGGCCACTTCTGCACGGGAAACTCACCTCTATGATCTCCAGATCCGAATTGGCAAAATTAACATTGAGAATCTTCGGCAGGGGAATTCCAATATCCAAGGCCACTGTGAAGAGGGAATAGTTGAAAGGAAAGATACGTGGGGGGTCTTGGACCCTACTGACCCTGTTCCACCACTTTCCTTGCGCCAGCCATTTCTCTTCTTAGGGACTCAGCTTCCTATTGGCAAACTCCTACTCAGCCTCTTACACCCAAACTAACATGTCCCTTTTCTGCATTTTGTCAGTGGCTCCCCTCAGCAAAGTCGCCTAGAGGTTCCGTCAATCCTTTGCCTACTCTGGGTCATCTATATTCTAATCATTTATTTATACGACTGTTTTGCACTGGATTATGGGAGATTAAGGCAGGATCCAGGTCAGATTAGATCTTGGGGCCCTGCGCCGGGCATGCTAATCTACGTTGTTTGAATGGAAACACTGAAGCCTCAGTTTCTGCATCTTACAAATGGGGATCAACCCCTCTCTGACCTCAGTGTCCCCATCAGAACAATGGAGAGAGGCAACAGACAATCCCAAATTCAGACACTTCGTGTGTCCAAGAGGACAGCAGAGGCCGCCATACCGTTGAGCTTCGGCACATACACCGACCGGACCGCGTCACTGAGCCGCTCTTCCAAACGGGACGCCTGCAACAGAGCACGCAGGATGCTCAGAGGTGTGGCCCCGCAAGGAGCAGCGCCCCCTTCCCAGGGAGGGAAATCCAGAGGCCTGGCTGCTATAGCCTCCCCCAGGCCTGTGGACACAGCTCTCGGTGAGCACAGGGCCCACAGGGTGGACTGTCCACCAGGGACCCCAAAAGGGACTCTGTGATTTAGGCCGGCTTTATCGTTGCCCCATGAGCTTGGAAGAGGTGCCTTCCCAGAAGAAAAGCCTGTGGGGCCTGGAGGGGACAGTGCCTGAGGAAGAGGGAAGGAAATGTGCCCAGCTCCAGAAGGACTCTGTGAGGACTGACCTGAGATTCCTGTCAGTTTAGGGACCCTTAGAATGTTCTAGAACCTAAGCCCATCATGAGATCCCAGAACCTCAGAAGCAGGAACCTCAGGGCCCTGTGGGCTCTGAAACAGAACTTTCTGAGTTCCGGGATCTTATTCCTCTTGTGGAGTTCCAGAAGTTTCCACCCTTGTGAGGTTCTAGATGCTTGCAACTTTGTGAGGGTCCCGGACGTGGAAGACGGTGAGAGTCACTTTCCTGAGGTGACTGTCTCTCACGTGCATGCACACGCCCTGACGTCCGCCCACTCTGGGTGTTGGCTGCTGGGGGCAGGGCCCAGACTGAGGCCAGCTCAGCCCCATGGCCCACGACTCGTGGCCACCGCTTTCACCCCACACCGGAGCCCCTCACTGCCACCACACTTCTCTCCCGCAGGAACTTACGTCAAAAGCACGGGAGTAGGAGGAGACCAGCTTGACACTGAGCCTGGTGGAGAGAGGAGAAAAGTTGGGGGACCCCCAGCCCCTCTCTCAACTGACAGCAGCCCTGCCCCGCCCACCCCACCCTGGCCTGTCCCAGCCATAGATCTCTAAGATCAGGAAAGAAGATTACAGGCCCAGCTCTGCCTTTATCCAGCCGTGACTCAGGGGCTCAGTTTTTCTACCTGTAAAATGGACCTGGAGGGATCTAACCTCCCTTCAGAAACATCATGACCACCACCTCTGACTCCTTGGAGCCTGGGTCTGACTCCCAGGTGTCTGACCCTGGGTAGGTGGCTGAACCCTTGGAGGAGTGACCCTCCCCCAGACTGAGCACTAGACAGAGTGTCCTGTATACAGCAGGTCCTCATTAAAGCAGCAACCCACTGATGGATCACAGCTGGCCCAAACAGAGGTTCAGGGCCAGAGCCTGGGTGTGTGTCTGTCTGCCGAGGGGCTGAGCCGTGAACTGGAGATGCGGTGGGCGAGGCCAAGGTCAGCAGGGGGTCAGCAGTGCCACCATGCAGCGGGAGCAGTAGCCTGAGCAGCCAAGGGGATGCTGACGCGGAGTCAGGGGAGCACTAGATGCCTGTGGCTCAGAACAGGCAGATTGCAGGGACCCTTGGGAAAGCCCCTGCCACCAGGGGAGGGACGGACAGTCCCCTGTGCTGAGAGCACCGGGCCTGGAGTGTGGAGGCCCAGAGTGCAGACCCGCTTCCGGGGGATAGCCCGCCATGTGAGCCTGGGCCCTCAGAGTGCTCTGCACACTGTAAAGTGCTGGGCGTGCGTGTAGAAGGGTTGTCATCGACACCATCACCTTGATCATTAAGACTATCATGATGCCAAGTTCCCACAGGGGTGAGGGAGGTAGATTAGAGAAGTGACAAGTCCGTGTGAGTAACAAAGCCTGTGCAAAACTCAAGGACAGCTGTCTCTGCGGTGGCCTCTGGGGCTGACAGCCTGCTCCACATCCCGGCAGCAGGCTTATCTCCCAGGGACAGGTTTTGGGCAGACGGGGGTGCAGTGGAGGAAGCCCATTCTGCAGCCCGCTCCTCTGAGCCCAGGTGCAGGTAAAATGGGCTAACGCTGTCCCCTCCCTGGGAGGTCCTGAAGGCAGCGAAGATGCTAGAAAAACATCCAGACCCTAGTTGACGCTCAGTAAGTGGGAGGTGGCTCCGAAGATGGGAATCAGATCCTGTCCCCAGGATCCCGAATTACCGTTCCAGGGACAGGGAGATGTGCAGCTTGGTGGCAGAGGGAACCAGCTGGGCACTTAGGGTCACAACCTACAGGGCAAAGCAAGCGGAGGTTACCCCCGAGTCAGCAGAGGGAGCTGGAGGACGGGTCTACCTCGGCTGACAGGTGGATTTCTGCTGTGTGGTCCCTCCACGGGCCCCACTGTGTGCCATGGGCTGTGCTGGGCTGTGGGGAGGTAATCTGAAGGTCCTGGTGTTCCAGAACCAGAGTGTTCAAGTTGAGGGCCATTGGGATTGTATGAGAGGACGCTCTGGGGCTGCAGGAGCTTGGAGCGGCCCTCAATGCAGCCTGCAGCGTGGCAGGGATGGCTTCTCCAGTGAGGTGACAAGGGGGAAATGGCACTCCAGGCGGCAGACACTGCACGAACAAGGGCAGGGAAGTAGGACTTGCCCGGCCTGGGTAACTGAGGCTCAGGGAGCAAGGACCGGCCGGTCAGAGGGCGGGACAGGAGGGCGCTGCATGTCAGGCTCAGGTGCTTGGCCATGGGGAGCCCGGCAGGGAGAGAGCAGGGAGGGGCCTGCCTAGGCCCGGAGGCAGGTCTGTGCGGAGTCGGGGGGTGGGGGAGACGCAGGGCGACGGCCGAGGTCCCGGGGCAGCAGAGGGCAGGCAGACGTGCGAAGAGGGGGCAGGCAGGCGCCAAGGTGGGCGCTCGGGGCTCAGCCTAGATCATGGGGGAGGGAGCCTCCTGTGCTGAGCCACGTGGGGCCTCCCACCCTGAAACTGGGGGGAAGGCACCCCGAGGCCTGGAGAGGGCAGCGCCACTCCACACGCCACCCTCCCCACCTGGCCACTCACCCCGTTCAGCTCGAAGAAGGCTTCAGGGCTCCCTTGAGGGACATAGGGCAGCACGAGGATGGTGGCCAGGATGGAGACCGAGGCCTTCTTGTTCCGGAGCGTGACTGTGGGCGCCTCCTTCACCCTCAGCGAGAGCTGGAGGTGCTGGCCCGGGGGCAGCCTCCCCAGGGCCTGGAGGAATAGGGGTAGGGCAGGGGCACGAGGGCAGCTTAGATAACCCGCGGTTAGAGTCAGCCGGTCAACACTCACCAAGCAGGTACTGGGCCCCAGCGCCATGCTGGGCACTGAGGTCACAGCGTGAGCCAGACAGGCCTGTCTGGGCCCCCACGAGGCTGACGCTCAGGTAGGGGGACACCGACCCATGGAACTGCCTATCAGACTCCCTGTCCCATGCAGAGTCAGGACCCTCGCTGAGGCCCGTAGCCCCATGTGACCATCCCTGCCCTCGTCTCCACCCCTCCTTGGCTCCCACTGCTGCCCGCGTTCTCCCCTCTTCAGATGCACTGGTCGCTTGGCTGTCCCCCCGACCTCCCTCGGGGCCTTTGCATTTGCTGTTCCTTCTGCCTGGAAATGTATTCCCCGGGAAGCAGTGTCCCTCTGACACTGTTCATCTTCTTGTTTATTTACATTGTCTGTCACTCTACCAACGTGGTCGCCCCTTGAGTACAGAGGCTTCTGTCTGTTTCCACTATTCGCCCCCTGTGCGGCCCCAGGTACAGGTACGTCCCTGTTCCAGAACAGGTCCTGGTACACAGTAGGTGCTCAATGATATTAGTTGATTCCTGAATGAATCACACAATCCAGAAATTCTGAGTCTCATAATCACATCATGAGGAATTAAAGAGGTGATGGGGACCATGGAATCACATGAACTTAGAACATGGAAGTGTGGCCCTCTGGACACCAGAATGCTGGATTTGGGGACCAATTCCTCCAGCCCAGACTCCCCGAGTTGCAGGATCATAAGGACGGGAGTCACCGATTCCACCCGCAGGTGCTCACAGCACCTGAAGGCACAGAAGTAGGCTCAGGGCGGGAGCCGGGGCTCTGAGCCTTGAGGCCAGCAAGTGGAGACCAAAGGCTTTGGCCTCCAGAGGCAAGCCCAGGCCCCCTGCGCTGGAGGGACAGGCCTGGCTTGCTCAGCCAGGGATCCCTGCCCTGACCACCTCTGCCTGCCCCAAGTCCCTCTCCACCATCTTACAACTCCTGCCCTCAGGAGTCTAACCCCAATCTCCTTCCTGCCCTTAGACTCCAGTGCCCATTAGCCACCTTGTTCACCAAGGCTTCTTTGAATCACCTCCTTCAAGAACTCGCAGAATTTATCCTCTGCACGCCCAAACTCAGCTGCCCCCTCTATGTTCTCTGGTAAGAGCCCAGGCCCTCTGGGCTTCTCTCCAACCTCTACCAGAATCTGCTGTTACGTAAGGAGCTTGTAGTAGTCATTTCAACTTTAGTATGAATTCATGGTCTCACACCTGGAAATTGGCTGGTCCAGACCCAGTTGAATGAACGGAAAAGCTGAGGCCAGACCCTGAAGTCATGTACTAATGCCCACTAGTCAAACCTCCCCGACTCTTCTCCCTCTTCTTCCCTCTCCAAGATCAGTGCCCTGAGCCTTCTCTCTGGGGACAGAAAAGACTGTGATGCAGTAAGACAGATGAGGGAGGGAGAGGGAGGAGGCTCAGTAGTCTGGAAAGAATCTCCTGTCCTCTGCCTGCCAGAGAAGCAATGGCCATAGGAAAAATGCCCAGTTGACTTCTGGAGCAGACACACCTTGATCCTTTCCTCTCTAGGCAAAATCTGCCATCAGGAAAGAATAAGGCATTAGTCATTCACATTTTAGTGTGAACTTGGATTCAACATTCAAGTGCAGTTGCCTGGAAAGCTGATTTGAGTATGATTCTGGAGTCTATTCAGGCTCCTTGGGAGAGAGCTACCATGATCAAAGCCCATGAGAGGGTCACTCACCTCAGGAACCAAAGTGGCCAGGTCTGTAGTTGTCAGTGGGACAGGAACCTGGACACAAGACCAAATGGAGAGGACACTAGTGAACACAGACACAGGACAAGAATCCCTGGGCACACACAGAACAGTGTTGTCCACCCCCGCCCCCAGCCCCTGCCAATTACATACACATATCACTGCAAACACCCAAGTTTGTCCTATCGGCCAGCGACTCCTGAGCACTTACTGCATGCCAGGCGTATGCTAAGGGCTTTGTGTGCATTCACTCACTTCACCTTTACGGTAGCTCAAAGATGTGTGCTACGACTGTCCCATTTCAAGCTGGAGGTACTGAAGCTCTTGCCCTGGGTCATGCAACTGCTCATATGACTGGCACCAGGATTCGAACCTGGGCAGGCTAATCTCAGAACCTCTCAATCACTCTGCCAGCGCTCACAGTCTGGAGGCCCTCGGAATCTGGCCCCAGACATTTTTGCCTTTTACCCAAACAGTATTTTCAAAAACTATGAATTTCTTTCTAGTATTTATATATCATGAGGCTTTATACACATTTTCTGGTTTCTGGCTAAGAAGTTGGAACAGCTGGTCACACTGGGCCTGGACCCTCCCCCCTTGGGGCAGCTGAGTGGCAGCTGCCTGAGAAACAGGGACAGGGTCCCCAGTTCACTACCATCCGACCAGGCTGCTAATCGATGACAGCTCAGCCTCCCAGGTGCTGATGTTTGAGACCCCCCTGAACTACATGGACCCACTTCTCAGAACAGATGTGTTCACAAAGGATAAACACGCAGACACGCTGTCTCCAGGAAGGATTCCCAGACACCCAACACACACCCGTGGGGACGGGCAGCACCACAACGCGGCCTCTGAGGTTCAGATAGACACATCCATGTCCACAGGCTGCCCAGACAGTCAGCTCTCACACTCAGAGTCTCTGGCTATGACTGCCCCCATGCCCCAGCTAGAAGACACCTGCTTCCCACCTCAGGGCCCTGTTCCAACCTCCCGGAGGCCTTCAGAGCATTCTCTGAACCCCACTTGCAAGAAGTGAGTGACCAACCTCTGCTCCCTTAGGCCTGAGCTACAGGTGGGGAGTCCAAGTAGCTCAGAGCTCACTGCCTCGGGAGTGCGCTGAGACCAAGAAAATGCCTCCGGCTGGGGCTTCTGGGGCTGTCCCTTCTAGACACACCAGGCTGTGAGAGGGGCCAGGATGGTAGCAGGGAGGTCCCAGAAGCTTCAGAATAAATGTCCAAGTGACCTTTGGCACAGGCCAACCCTAGTTTCTTTTCTTCAACTCAAATATGCTCTTGAGAAAGTGGTGGGATGTTAGCCATTCACATTTTAGTATAAAATTGGTCTTTGACTCTAGAAGAGCTCATCTGGTGCCGGGATGGAAAGTGGGCTATGTTTCGTATGCTAGTTCTGACCAATTGAAAGAGAGTTCCTTGAGTGCTGAGTTGAGGATTCGGAGGTCTCATTCAGGATTAACCAAGTAGAGGGCCATTACCCACTACCAATGTCTCCCCAAGCACAGGAGTGGGCAGCAGCGGTGTAATTCTCCTCTGTATAGAGAAGCGGGCTCGGCAAGGCTTACAGGTGATGATGTGACTAGGTCAGCAACAGCACTGCCAAGGGACAGCGGGACAGGGAGCCCCTGCCCCAGCTCCCCCGGGTGCCACACTCACCAGCTCAGGGGTGATGTCAATGTTGAGGGCGCCATTGGCCTGCAGGAGCCCAAACACGGTGCTGAAGAGATACAGTGGCACTGTCACCTGGGATGTGTGGTCCTCCTTGGGGGGCACTTTGACTGGGACGGGGTGTTTGGGGAAGTCAATGATGTCACCACCTACGCTCTTCACGATGGGCTGCAGGGGCAGGAAGCAGGGCGGAAGAGGGTTCGGGGCTGCTCTCCCACCCCCTTGACCCCGCCTGCCCTGTCCGGCCTTCTCCATGCCCCCCGCCACCACCGGCTGCAGTGGGGCCCCATGGGCACTCACGTTGATGTCCAGCTCTATGTACTGGTTGGAGATGAGGGGCAGGGTGGCCAGGGTGAATTCCACGGACCCGAGAGGCCCCAGGGGCACCAGGCCTGCGTGGGAAGGGACGGGAGAGAAAGACCCCATGAGCCCAGCTCCGACAATAGTGGCCCCCACTCCTGCTTACGGAGGCCTGCTCGACACCGGCGGCTCTACTGGGAGTTTGCTCGCACTCCAGCCGCCTGCATTTCATAGGTAAGGAAGCTGCGGCTCAGACAGGGGAGGTCACCGGCCCAAGGCCACACAGCCACAGAGCGCAAAGCCAGTGTACCTGTTTTCCAGAGCTGACGCCACTGACACACTGCTGTCTGCCTCTCTTACTAACCCTGTGTGTAGACACAGATCTGCCCGAAGTTTTCTATCCTTTTCCCGGTTGTGCCTTTTTATACTTTCCCGAAGCCCTTTTATGGACAGAAAAGGCACCTGTGTCTCCGTAAGATGCAGAGAGACTGGGGCCCGCTGCGGCTGAGGGGCCTTGGCTTCCTTACTTAAGCTCTCTGGACCAGATAATGACAGTGTCTTCCTCCCCTTTCGCCCAGTGCCAGGTGCACACAGGTGCTCCATGTTGGCCCGCAGCACCCAACATCCGGAGAACTGCAGCTCTGGGTCCCCACGCCCTGCTGAACTGCCCTCAGCCTGGGCTCTTCACTGGGTCCCCTCAAAGCGGCAGCCTATCCCCGTGAGGAGGACGTGCGAGGTCCCGGGGTTCTGCCCCTTCCTGCTTCCCTCGGTGCCCCCACCCCGCTGGGGTAATGCAGGAGCGGCAGGAGGAGCGGCTACGGCCCCAACTTACTCAGCACAGCCCCCAGGAGCTCGTTCACCACGCCCAGCACACTGTCTACCACGGGGCACAGCTGTGAAGGGGGAGATGGAGGTTACAGGGAAACCAGAGCTCGCTGCAGGGGACAGCAGCGTGTCCTTTGAATGCTTTGCTGTGTGGTGCTGGGGACCGAGGCAAGGCAGAATGTGGAGACAGATTGGAACACATTGGTGGGAGGCGAGGGAGGGGCTGGAGGGCTCAGGGGACCCCAAGCCCGCTTCCCTGGGTTACATGAACCCCATTAGGAGACCCCAAAAGTTGCCGGGGGAACGGAGGGGACACATTTCAGAGGCCAGTTGTGGCGTTTGGACAAGGCCTTCCCCCTAAGCAGGCAAAGGTGGCTGCAGTTCCCTCCCAGGTCACAGTGCCCAGAGCCCCCCATCCCAGGTGGGAACTAGGAGCCCTAGAATCAAGCCCTAGAATCATGGGGGGGCGCCTCCTCTCCTCCACCCGCCGCAGAGTCGGCCTGGAGCTGGGGTGTCCACGACGCACACCACCTCGTGCTTACAGCAAACCCCGTGCTGTGAGGACGGGGAGCGAGTGGTCTGGCTTCCAGGGTCAAAGTGTGGGAGTCCCAGAATCCAAGCCCCATTTGCCCATTGACGAGGGAGCCTCAGAGACGGCCCAGTCCAGCCCTCGCTCTAAGAGAAGAAAGGTGACCTGCCCAAGATCACGGCTGTTTGCAGAGAGACAAGAGAGGGCTGTGGCGTTTCAACTTGGGGCTCCAGACTCCAGGGCTCCTGGGGTCTGGCAAGTCACAGAAATGGGAAGAGGAGACCGGGGCGGGGGGGGGCTGTGATGGCAGTGGGGGTGGCCTCCCTTGGTACCAGCTATTTGCCAGCTGCAGGAGGAAGGTGCCAGGCGGCCAGGGTGGCTGGTTGCACAAGAGAAGGCAGAAATCCGGATTTTCAAGAGAAAACTTCAGTCTCTAAATGTTGGCAGTGAATTCTTATTTTAAAAACCTCTTTGTGTCACACAAAACCCAGCTTCCGGCCCATTGCCCCAGAGATTCAAGTTAGGGGCTGTGACTCACAGGCCCCCACGAGCCCTGGTTGAAATCCTGGGATGGGCCTGCCTAGGGGTCCTTCCCCTGCAGAGCTTCTTCCGAATGGGCTTCCTCAAGAGCACAGGGCTCAGTTTAAAGTCATTAAGTGACCTCATTTTAGTTTCAAGCTAATTTAAAGACGAACATGAAGTCATTAATGGCAAAAATAGAGCACAGGGTGAGAAAGACTCGGATGTGGGAGCAGGGGACTCAGGCCCCCCGAGGTCTGGGAGGACGGTGCCAAGCCACCCACAGACTGGCAGGCGGCACCTGGGGGACACAGGAGCAGGCCAGGACTGGATTACTTGGTGGGTGTGGAAGGGAAGTACAGCCTAATCCCGCCTGGCGCCCGGCTCTACACAAAACTGGCGGGGAGAGCCACACCCCCGGGGAGGGCACGCTGGCCCTCTGCCCCCACACTCACCAGTCCCGGTAGCACCTTGAAGAGCGTCTCTTCCACGACTCCAAAGAGTGGCGCGGGCAGCAGCCTGGGCAGAGTGGGACACATGAGGGTGCGGCTGCCACGTGGGGCCGGCTCCACCCGGATGGCAGGGCAGGTGGGCACTGGGGCTTTCTCCTGTCTCTTCTCCTGATGGGGGTGGCTGGGGCTTTGGAGACCTGAGCTGAATCCTGGCCCCACCTCGCCGTGGCACCCAGGGGACGGCCCCAGTTTCCCATGTGCATGATGCCCGCCACACAGAGTTGCTGCTGCCCGGGTTACAGGGGAGCGTGTGCGCGTCTGGTATACAGTCTGTGCTCGGTGAGCGTCTGTCCCCTTTGTCTCCCCTAACATTTGTAGACAAGTGACATTTGGGCCTAGAACAGTGCCTGGCTGGGAGTGGGGGTGGGGGTCAATAAATATTTGTTGAATGAATGAGGGGGGCCTGAGGATGAGAAGTGTGTGTAGATGGGCTCGGGACTGCTTGGAGACCATGGGGACGCAGGGGAAGGGGCGGCAACCCCAGGACCACAACCACAGGACACCAACACCGTCCTGGGCTTCACCCCCGCCGAGGCCCCCTCCAGCCAGAGGAGCAGGATGAAGCCCAGAGACCCTGCTGGAACCCCCTTCTCAAGGCCCTTCTGGCGACAGGAGCAGCCCCATTCACCCTATGCCCTGGAGCCAACACAAGGCCGTCCGATGACCTGTCACTGCTCAGGGCCTTCCACCAAAGACAGGAGGAGAGCTGGGATGGGGCCTGGGATGGAGACGCTGATGGGGGACAGGAGTGAGGCAGGTACGGCTGCGGCTGGGTGCAGAGTGCTGGGAGGAGCCTTGGACCTGGCCAGAGACCAACCCAGTCCCATCCCTGCCTGATCGGTGTGTGACCCTGGGCAAGCCCCTTGCCCTCTCTGGGCCTCCACCATCCCACGGAAGTGACAATTCAACACAAGTGTAGGGATCGCCACCATGTCCTGAACAGCCCCAAGGAGGAGTCCGACGCATATCAAGTGCCTTCCAGATCATCAAATTCAGCCCCTCCTTATGTGGATGGGGACACTGAGGCCCAGACTGGGGAGAGGGTTCCCCTGGGGTCACACACCAAGTTGAGGCAGAGCGGGTCTCTGATGTGCTGAGAGCAGGGACTGAGATTCCCACGGATGGAGGGACCCCAGACGAACCCAGACCGCTCTATCCGCGGCCCAGGTCTGGACTCGGTTCAGGACGCCCCGCCGGCCGCTCCGGCGACACCCCCAGACGCCCAGGTGGACTCACCCCGAGAGCAGGCTGATGTGGCCCAGGAGCGTGCTGCAGCGCTTGAGGATGAGGGTGGGCGTACCCCGAGGGCTCATGCCCAGCGCCACCCGCGACGACACGTTCACCTCGGCAGCCAGCTGCAGGAGGCCCCCCAGGGGGCTGCGAGACGAGACTCTGGAGCGTGGCCAGACTGCCAGGCCACGTCCCGGCCACGCCCACCCCGGGGCGGATGGCGAGCCCTCCGCGAGGGGCCTAGGCCACACGCCCTCTGCCCTCTTCCCACCTGCTCCTCCCTATCTCGTTTTGCAGGTCCCTGCCTGCGCCCTCTTCCCCTACCCCTCCGGGAACAGTAGGGTAGGGGTCTGGAGGGAGTGAGATGGAAGTCCCTAGGGGTCAAGGGAGTGGGGGGAATCTCCTGGAAGGGGTAGTGGAGTAGGATCCAGGGCAGAAGCAGTAGGATGGGGAGTCCCTTGGGGAGGAAATAGGGTGAGGACAACAGAGCAGGGTCCCCAGTGGGGCGGTCAAGTGGGGTGGGAAGCAGTAGGGTACAGGTCCCAGGGGCACACTCACCCAGAGCCATGCAGGCCCACCTTGGTGTGCAGGCTCAGCTGCATCCCGAACCCTGGCAGCAGCTTCAGCGACACCTTTGGCAGCGTGAGTTCCTCAATCTTCAGCCTGGGACGGGAGTGCCGGAGCCGGCTGCTCGTTCCCGGAAACCCCCTGGTGCCTGGACCATCCCAGACCAGATCCCACCTTGAACCCACAGAACCCCTGAGCCCTTGGGCCAGTTACTTCACTTCTCTGGGCTTCAGTTTCCTCATCTGCAAAGTGGAGTGATACTAGTACCCACCTCATGGGAATGTCAGAAAGACAAGCGAGGTAACGTAGGTGCAGAATCTGATACATTGTGTGCTCAATAAATATTCTCATCATAACTGGAGCCTCCATGAATTAAATTTTTTTCTCCACCCTGTCCCTAGGACCTCAGCCCTGGTTTGGTTTCCGACCTTGACATTGCCGCCCATCTGAACTTCCCCAGACTCACACAAACACAACCCAAGTGGGTTCTCAAACATGGCTCCTAGAAGTTCATCACTTTCTCTGTCCTCTGGGTCTCTGCCTGGGCTGTTCCCTCTGTCTAGAACACCCTTCCCATGACCTTCCTTCCATTCCACGTCTCCCTTCAGCAAACTGACTCCTCCCAGCTCTCCTGATTTCGGCTAGGGCCTGCCTCCTCCAGGAAGCCTTCCTGCCTGGTTTTCTGCCCCAGGTAGATGTCCTCTGACCTGTTCCCCACCCTGCCTGGGCTGCCCCTGTCACTGCCCTGAGCTCACGGGACCATTGCTGTGAGGCTCCTCCACATACTGGGGGCTCTCTGAGGCAGGGACACTGTCAGATTCATGTCTGAGAGCCCAGTCTCACCCAGAAGGGGGATTGCACAGCAGGAGGGAGACTGAGCATGATAACAACAATAATGGTATTTACCCAACACTTACTGTGTGCCAGGCTCTATTTTAGCTGCCTGACACATATGAAGCCACTGTCCTGGCCACAGCCCCATGAGCAGCTGCTCAGAGTGCAGCCTCTGAGAGCCAGACGGTTCAAGCCCCAGCTCTGCCACTGACTCATTATGTGACCTTGGGCAAGTCACAATGCTATCCTGTGCCTCAGTTTCTCCATCTGTAAAATAGGGCTATTGGCAGTACCTACCACAGAGCGACACATAGTGGGCCTCGAGCAGAGCAGCATCAACACTTACCAGCCCCCATTCCAGATATGTGGGCAGCCGTTCCCCCCTCTTCTGCTCCAGGCACCCCATTTCCTCCCATCCAGTGACCCTTCCCCATACCCTGGGCCTCAGACTTCTCTGGGGCCTGTCGTCTGACCTTGCCCTGATTCACTACCAGCTGTGGACGGGTGTCCCCTGGCCTGTGATTAAACACGCAGACACATTTGCCCTTCCTATCCCAACTGGGTGAGCTTGGGCAGGTCCCTTTGCTGCCCGGGGCCTCGATCCCCTCACCTGCTCAGTGCAGTTGGGAAGTCAGTGGGACAACCCGTTCACAGTGCGTAGCACAGCCAGACACAGAAACCCTGGGTGGGTGGCAGGTGGGTGATACATGTTCACTATTATGTGATTTCATTCATTTGTGCAATCAGATATACATGTTTGAGCATCCATTGTGTGTCAAGCCCATTTATGATACTGGGAACATGGCAGTGAGCAGCCCAGATAACAACTCTGCACCTCCTGGGATTATAATCAGGTGGGGGAGACAAAAATCAAACCCGTAACATTTGTGGTGTGCAGGGGAGTGATATGTCGCCCAGAGAACTTGAACTTGGGCGGGTCTCAGAAAGGGCTAGTCAGGGCAGAGCTCTTTTGAGCAGACTCCTGATGGGGTTGGGAAGGGACAGAGCCGCACAGGAACCTGCGTCGGCCCAGAGAGACTGAGTAACCTGCCCCAAGTCACACCGCGAGTAACTAGAATTGGTCCCAGAGCTGGAACCCTCAATCCCAGGGGCATGCTGCCATTCTCATTCTGCCAGGCACATAGTGGCATCACTATTTTCAGACCTGAATCACCACCCTCATGGGCTGCCAACAAATTAAAAAGAGTCAGGCTTTCCTCCATCCCCTGGAAGAAACACAAGACAAGCTCTCCTGTGGGGCATGTGGCAGGCAGTGCTCAAAAGGCCTCCAGACGGGCTCACCCAGAGAGCTCCTTGACGACACCAAAAATCCCTCCATGGCCCAGCAGGCCACCTCCTCCAAGCAGCCCTCCAAAGCCCAGGAGGCCCTGGTTCACAGATGTGACCGTTCCCAGCACGTTCTGCAGAATGGGCCCCCCGACCATTGAGTTCTGGATGGCTGCAGAGAGAGAAGAGGTAGCAAGGTAAGAAACCCCTACCTCACCACAGGACCATGGCAGCTGCCCTGTTCCTCTGAGCTTGAGTAGGCGTCTCTTTTAAAGGAATTAACCCAGAGGGTTACACTCAAATGGCGGAACCCAGTGAGCCATGACAGCCTCTTACACTCACCGCTGAGCACGGGGGAGGTACTCAGTAAGCATCTGTAGAATGAGTGAGTGGATCCCATGACAATCTCTTTGTTTTACAGCTGGGGAAACTGAGGCACAGAGAGGGGCAGAGACCTGCCCAGAATCACACAGCAAATTGAGTTTAGGGCCAATAGTTTTACAGCTTGGGCTCCCAATCCTGGGCTGCTCTGCAGCATCAAAAGAGAGAGCAAAGGAGGGGGAGCTCATAGCTGCCAGAGGCTTGATCAAGCTGGAGGAGGTGACCCCTGCCCTCCTGGGACACCCGTGGTGTGACTCTGTGCAGACTGTGGGAAGGGCAGGATGGAAGGAACCACCGTGTGGGAGTGGGGACAGGCCAGAGTGGCCTCCCTGACTCATTTCCCATTCACAGCTGCTCTACTCCATCCCTGAGACTGTCACCATGGCCACTGGGCCCTGTAGCACCAACGCAAAGTAGGGTTCCCCCACCCCAGAAATGTGGGACAGACACACTAGCCCAGCCTGCAACTTCCCCTGGACCTCCTCAAGCCCATCCATCCCTATCCCTGAGCCACACACGGCCCCCACACAGCCTCAGCCCGCATCACCCCGGCCAGCTCTCAGCCTGCCAGCAAACCCTTAACCTCCTGAGCACCCGGCACCTCCCAGTGGCCCAGAGGAATATCGTCTCTAAGCAGCCGAGAATTGCAAACTTTTCCCATCTGTTCTTAAAGCAGATCCTCTAAGCGTATGGATGGGGTCATTGACACTGCAGCAGAGCCCACACAGACTGCCCACCTCAGGCTCACCTTTGCCGAGTTCATCCTTGTCGATCCGAGCGAGCGTGCCCACGGTCTCCAGCAGCCCCTGGCACGGAGTCGCCAGGCCCCAGAACAGAAGCAGGGACCACACGCCCAGCATCGTTGGCTGCACAGCTGGAAGGGGCAGAAACAGGACCTCTGAGACACCCCTTGTGCTCAAGCCTTCCCCTCCCTGATCCCATCAGCCTGCCCCCCCAAATCCCCAGCCACCTGGCACAGCCCGAGTCCAGCTTCACTCCCAGGAAAGCCCTCTCCTCCCCAGTGCGGCAGTGCCCTGCAGCTGCCAACGCACTCAGCCTCCAAGGCACTGTCCAAGCCTCTCCCTCATTGGATTCCATTTCACAGATGGGAAAACTGAGGCTGAGAGAGGGGAGGGGACTTGACAAACGCCACGGAGCTAATCAGTAACAGAGACAGAATTTGAGCCTAAGCCCATCTGATTTAAGTCTTAGTCCTCTGCCGCACGGTGAGCCTGCCAGCAAGAGCTGCAGCAGGACCTCCCCTTCCAGGACAGCGGGATGGAAGCTCTGTGTCGGGACCTGCTTTCTCATGGCTCATGAGGCCATTTTAGAGGTTCCTCCACCCCATCTGACTGGGGACATCCAACACTTAGATTTGATGTGTCCCATCTTTCTCTTCTTCCCCCACCTCCATCCCAAATATTGTTGAAAAGGGAATGAGCTGGCAGGTGGAGCCTGGCTAATTTGCTAGTTTCATGGAGTGGGATTTTTCTTTATGGGGGTCCCTATCTGCCCACCCAGTCACATAATCACCTATGCCTGCCTGTCACTCCCACTTAAGCCCTTTGGTGGCTCCCCATTGCCCTTCCGGTAAAACCCACAAAGTCCCTGCCAGCATCTTTGATCTGCTCAGCCTTGAGCACGCCAGGGCCCACCTCAGGGCCTTTGCACATGCAGTTCCTGCTGCTAGGAAGGCTGCGTCTGGGTTTTTGCACAGCTGATTCCTCATCTTTCCAATTTCTGCCTCCTTACAGAGGCCTCCCTCCTTCCCCTTGCCTAAAGAAGCCTGTCTGTCACTAAACATCACCCTGAATGTTTACTTTAAGGTGCCTATCACAATTTGCAATTATGCAGTCTGTGTTTGTGCCCCACTTTGCCATCTCTGTAGGCTCCAGAAGGGCAGGGACTGTGTGTGGTTGTGTAGGGGGTGGGTCCTGCCGAGGGGCAGGGGGCTGGAAATCCAGTGGCACTTCACTCGCCAACCATTTGCCCCGATGCAGGCTGCGTCTGTGCAAGGAGGGCAGCTTTTCCTCATTTGCACAAAGGTACCATGTGGCACTATAAAGGCCAGCCACAATATTGGCTGTGTCTGTCTTCTTTCCCTGAGACTTGTCCCAGAGTGGCTCCCTGTATCCTCTGGGTCTCTTACAGAGGAAATAACCCCGTGATGAGAAGCCAGCCAGGTTCTGTGGCTCAGAGAAAAATGGACACCCCTCGAACCCTGTCCCAAGGACGATTCTGTCCCCTGTCTACCCCTCCCCATTGTGAACTTGTACAGCAAGCCTTTGCCCCTCCTTGAGCCCAGGTCTATAAAACAGGTTTTTTTCTATACCATCCAGGTCTCTCCCAGTCCCCTCCTGGGGTGAATTCTTTCCGTGCCCATTATTCAGATGGGACAGCAGAAGGTCGCAGGGTCAGTGGTGGGACTCAGGACAAGGCCAGGGCTGCCAGAGACTGCCTTACCCACTTGCTCCTGCAGCTCCAAAAGGGTGAGTGGGGGTTCCCGGCCTCCTGTCGGTTCCTCCACCCACCTGAGCCCAGGGGCGGCACTTATATGTCCATAGCAGTGCCTGGGACACAAAGGGGCCACGGCTGCCAGAAACCCGTCAGTGTGTCATGTCAGAAGCAAATTGTGGTTTTCCCTGAGGGCCGAGGCTAAGCTTTCCTTCTGGGGGGAAAGTGGGGGGACTGGGGTCGGTGCCCGGGGGCGGGGGTGAAGGTGCAGGGGCTACATAGGCAGCCACCTCCCCAGCTGGGGGCAGGGCTCTGCCACCCCCATCCTGCCACCTACTGGGCCCCCTCCAGGGCTGTCCAAGAGCCCCCCTAGGGACACAGATCCACCCTACCCCTCCCCACCCTTCCCCAGTGAAGGTCCAGGGAGGGGAGGATGGGGTCATCTGACCCTCCACTGCCCCCTGGCATGGTCCTGGCCTAGAGATGGCCACAGGCCTGGGAAGAGGGACCTGGGTGGACTTGGGGAGGGGCACTAGCTGCACCCCCACCCCCCAAGGCCCAGTGTCCCCAGAGTTCCAGGACAGGATGCTTTGTCCCCTTTCTGAGGCTGGTCCAGATGACAGTGAAGAGAAATGCATTCATTTATTCGATAGCAGGTATTTATGGAGCACCTACCGTTTGCTAGATGCTGGGGATATTGCCATCAACAAAAGAGACAGACCCCTGCCGTGAAGGAGCTGACCAGTAGAAATACAATGCAATTTTAAACTTTCTAGTGCCACATTTTTTAAAAAGGTAGAAAGAACATTTAACACATAACCAAACATGAAACTATTGGTGAGATACTATGGTTTCTTTTTCTCATACCAACTTTTCAAAATCCATCTTACAGCACACCAAAATTTGCACCTGCTACATTTCAAGCGATTGCCTTGTGTGGCTATTGGACAGGCATCTCTGGAGGGGACAGATAAGTGCGTGATACAGTTAGTCCGAAGCTAATGGCAAAGATAAACAGGGAAGGGGCTCAGGAGTGTGGGAGGGGTGCTTGCTGTCTCCAGTAGGGAAGGCCTCGTGTCGGAGCGGGGTGCTCTTGACCTGGTGGTGAAGAGAGAGGAGTCAGATGGGTACCTGGATCACACAAAGGCCCTCATGGGTGTGTTCTGGGGACACTAGGGAGGTCAGTGTGGCTGGAGGGGAGTGACGAAGCCTTGCAGGTGACTATTGGACTTACAGACTTTAGCTTTTATGCGCAATTCTTCTGAAGGTAGCAGTTCAGGAATCTTCTCCTGCAGGAAGCCTTCCTGACCTTCCAGCCATATGAGCTGCCACCCTTGAGCTCCCCTGGGAGTCTACGACATGCCAGGCTGCCACTGTGTGTTTGTGTGTCTGTGGGTCTGTCTCCTGCATTTCCTGCACCAGGATGTGCGCCCCTGCCAGGTGAGATGGGGACGCGGCGGGTATTCACCTTGTTTCCCTCAATAACCTCTGGACCCCGAGCCCGGCAATGTCATTCTAATGACTTCGGGCCCTGGGCCGATTAGTCAACCACACCACACATTTTAAAAAATAAACCTTTTATTGAAACGTAAAACATGTATACGAAGGGGCACAGGTCTCAAGTGCACGGCTCGGTGAATTTTTACAAATGGAACCCCCGAATGCCCCCTTGTGTCCCCTCCTGTAACTGCCCCTCAAGGGAAGCCACTGTTCTGACCTCTAACACAATGGTTGAGTCCTGTTGTCCTCAAGGGTCACGTGAGTGCGTCTCGTGTGTGCTCTCGTGTGTGTGGCCCCCTCCGCGCTTCCCGTCTGTGAAACCCATTCCCGTTGTGGTGCAAGGCGGTGGTGTGTTCTTTGATCTGCTCTGCAAATACCCTGCAGTTTGCTGATCCATTTTCCTGTCTGGGCAGCTGGGCTTCCCAGCTGTCAGCGGTTGGGAATGAAGCCGCTATGGACACTCTTGTCTTTCAGTGGACACACATAGTTATTTTTCATTCTCTTGGGTAAAGAGCTAGGAGCGGAATTGCTGGAGCACAGCGGTGCGTGCCCCTGGCTAGCTGCGCTGGCTACAGCTACAGTTCTCCCCAGAGGTCGTGCCATGGCACGTTGTCACCTCTGCCGCTCCACAGCCTCACCAGCACGGGGTGCCCCCAATGTTTGTGAGGCATCTGCTTGAAGGAGGGGGACGGAAAGCTGGCCCCTGGCGTTGACTGAGCACAATGCATGTGTACAAGGCAACTGACAGGTGTGAACACAGCCAGTCACCACAACGACCAGGTGAGGTCAGTACTATTGTTACTTCCCCATCTTGCAAGGGGAAGCTGCTTGCCCAAGGTCATATGGAGGTCCAGCCGGGCCACCTGACTCTAACACCATCCTAACCACCACCCAGCCCAGCCTCTTGGAGGGGAGGAAAATGCTTCCTACTTTCTTGCCAGACTAATCTCTTGTCTTCCTTTCAGACCCCCACCATCCCCCAGGGGACTCTGAGCTCCACCAGCTCCCCAGGCATCCCTATGTCCCCTCATGCCCCCAAGCCAGGGCAGGGACTGGGCCCACCCACGGAGGAGATTCCTTAAAGTGCAGATCTCCAGGCCCCTCCTTTGGCAAGCACGACTCCACAGGCGGGGCAGGCAAGTTGCACATGCTCCAGGGCGGAGGTGATGTGCAGCCCTTTTGAGAGCCCTGGCGAGGGCGACGGGAGCCAAGGAGGGGACTAGGGCAGGGGAGGGACTTGATCAGGAGAAATACCCGTGGGCCTCAGCTCCCAGCGTGAAAGCTCTAGAGCCAGAATTCCTGGGTTCAAATCCTGGCTCTGTCACTCACTATTGAGTGACTTGCCTTACAGAGCCACAGTTTTCCCATCTGCAAAATGGACTGATATTTAAGGTGCCCACCCTCACCTGACTGGCCTGGCTGTGAGGACAGGTGTCCTGGAAATGGACTGTGGGGTGTCAGGAAGGGCAACCAAGGGTGCGAGAAATTCAGAGGATGGTGCTGTCCCTGGGAGGCCTTCCCGAGGGGCCTGGGCTGAAAGCGGTCAGGGAAAGGAGAAGCAGGGCAGGGGTCGGGTGCGGACACAGTGTGGGGAATAGTGTGGGGTCTCCTTCTTCCTTGGTTAGGCCACCTAGGAGGTCCCTGGGAGTCAACAGCTGCAGTCCCGGGATCAGAGACCTGGCTCTGTTCCCTTCTTGCCCTGTGACCTTGGGCCTCAGTGTCTTTAAAGGAGGACACTGCATCCCACTGCTGAGTGTGGTGTGAAGGAGCCAGGCAGACACTAGACTCAGGCAGTCAGGGTTCAAGTCCAGTTCCAAGAGCTCCATGTGCCCTGGGCAGGTCGCTTTATCTCTCCCAGCCTCTGTCTCTTCATCTAGGGTTGGGGGAGTCTTGGAGGTGAGCAGTGGCCTGGGGGACAGAACTTCCATTGTCACCTCTCAGAGGGGTGGGGTCACCATGTAGGGCTCCCTCACAGGCCCTGACCCCTTTTCTGCCAGGGGTGAATCCGGAGTAACTGACCACTCAAAGATTGTTGAAATCAGGTTAGAGGTCCGAGCATCCACACCCTTTCTCATTGCACAGATGGGGAAACTGAGGTTCAGAGAGAAGCTATGCCTCGTCCAAGGCCACACAGTACCCAAGGCCTGGCGAGAAGCCAGGCCTTCCGACTCTAACAGCACGTGCCTTGGTTTCCCCATCTGCACACTGGGGCTGGGGAGGGTGGCAATAAAGCCTTACTCAGCCATAGGTGCGCTGTGTGAACATCCAAGAGTGGGGCTGGGGGAGCGGAGGGCGTGTCTGGCATGCCCAGGGTCATGGATTACCCAGGCGTCTGTCTGTGCCTGCCAGCTCTGCCTGAAGGCTGCCATTGTCCCCCAGAGCCGCGATATGATGGGTGATGATGGGATTAGGGCTGATGGTGAGGGACAAGGGGATGGCCCTGGCATCCGGCTGAGGCCCTCCCTCCTCTGTGGCACGGGCCTGGGTGTGGCTGGGATGGGGTGAACCTGCCAGGGCCCCACAGGCCCCTGGAGCACTGGCCCCTGACCAGGCCTCGGGCTACCCCACACCACCTGCAGACTCACACCTGTGCCCAGACGCAGACCTACCCCCACTCACAGATGCCCCCAGACCCTCCACATCCAAAACCTCACCCCACAGAGACACATTCAACAGACGCGGACACCGATGCACAGACACACAGACACATAGCCACCACCCCAATAGTTCCCAGGGCTGGGACACCTACTGATCATAGAAGGCCCCTGATGTACATTTTTTTCCAAGTTGTGGGTTTTTTTAACCTTCTAGCATGTGACACTGATTTTCAAGGTCCACTTAGAATACATTTATTTTGAGTTGTATTTTTAACTTGATGACATATAAACATATAGTTACTTTAAAAAGGAGTCACTGTAAAGAACAGCATCAGTGTGAATCCCAGGAGAGGCGATGGGGGCAGATGTGTCAATGTCAGGGAGCTGGTTGTCACATGAACATGAGATGTGGACAGCCCCTCGACAGGTTACATGTGGGTGAAGTGGGACACACAGACAGGGATGGACTCCAAACAGTCTTCCACGACGGGCCCCTGGCTTCTGCACAGACCCCACTGCAGGCCGCCCGAGCCATGGGCCGTTTATACACTGACACCTGCTCACCTGCCCAGGGCCATGCAGTTACCTCCCATGCTCCAACACAGAGTCACCCGATCACACCTCTCTCGGACTCAAAACCCCACCTGTGGCTAACACCAATGGGGCATTTACTGTGTGCAGGCACCGAACTAAGCACTTTGTATGATTTCATTTAAACCTCACAACAACCTGCTGAGGTGCGTACTGCCCTCATGCCCACTTTACATGTGAGGAAACTGAGGCTCAGGTTGGTGACCTTGGACAAGGAGGTTGACCTCTTGTGCCTCAATTTCCTCATCTGTAAATTGGGAATGACAACATCGGGTTATTGTGTAGATTAAATGAGATGGCACAAGTAAGCCCTGAGCGTGACATTTGGCAGAAATTCAATATGTGCTCACGACTACCCCCCCGCTGTGACCAGGTGCCCTGCAGACCCCAAAACCCACCAAAGGGGAAGAAAAGCCCCATACCAATTTACTACAAAAAAAGAGACTGAAGCATCATGTTTGTAGGGGCCTTTCTCCTGTTTATTGCCAAGGCCCCAGCCCGGGCCCACCTGGCTCCAGTCAGGGGCACCTCCATCGTGCAGGTGGTCGGTGGTGAGCGGGCAGCTGGCAGGGGCGTCCTGCCATGGTCAGTCCAGCTTCAAGTCCAGCACCAGGGCGTTCTGGCAGGGGGCAAAGGGCCAGGGTGGGAGTGGGGGAGCAATGACCAGGGCCACCCAGGCACAGGCATGGGATGGAACTGGGCCCCTGGCCAGGAACTGGAAACCAATGTGACGTTTAAGCAAAGGTTGAAGCAGACCCGCCTTATGATGCTGGGGAAATCCTTTCACCCCTCTCAGCCTCAATTTTCTCAACCGTCAAGTGGGCACAAGCACCCCACCTGCCAGCTCAAAGCCTGGCATGAAATAAAAAGCTCGTATTTATTGAGCACTTATTGTATGCCTTTAGGTGAATTTGCCTAATGAATCATAATACTAGTTTCAGGAGGTCAGTGCCCAGGTTAGCATCCCATTTTAAGCACAGGAAAATGGAGGCATAGAGAGAGGCGAAGTAATTTGCCCAAGGTGGCAGAGCAAGAGAGCAGCAGAGTTCAAGTTCCTTTCTGTGGAACCCCTGGGCAAAGAGGGCCCCAGGTTGTGAGGGGCAGCCTTGCTCATGGATTGCCACGATTATACTGATGGCCACTGGCCCTCCCCAGCCCCACTCCCTCCAGTTTGAGAGAGGCAGGCTCTTGCTCATCACCGATTGGCTGAAAGTGTTGATTGACATGGCCTCCGCAGCCCCCCCTCTCACCTCCACTATGTCCAGCTGAGCCAGGTTGTAATTCATAGCCAGAAAGTCTGGGAGTGGGAGCCCAACTTGGAGCGCATCTGAGAAATACAGTAAGGGGCGTGTCAGCCTGACTGCCCTGCCATTGACTAAGGAG